>VZSZ01007073.1:59630-112783 GCA_013398815.1 Ibidorhyncha struthersii | reverse complement strand
CGGGGGGGGGGGGGAGAGAGGGAGGAGCGCGCGGCTGCTCGCTAGCCCCGCCAGGGGGTGGGGCGCAGGGCAGGAGGAGGCCTGCGATTGGTCGATGGGGCNTGGCCTTGTTCCCGCCGCCGGGCGCCGTACCCGCGTCCCCCCGCCCGTTCTCCGGCCCCGGTTGGTGAGGAGCCCCTCGGCGGCGGGGCGGGGGTTACCTCAGCATGCCGCTGTGCCTGCGCCCGCCGCCGCCTCCGTCCGCCGCCGCGGGCTGCCGGGGCCTGCCCTGCGCGGAGCAGGCGTCACTTCGCCGGGCCGCGGCACCGCGGCGTAATGCGGTATCCCGGTGGCATGCTGCACGGGCGTCACCTCGCCGGGCTGCTGTACCGCCGCCTCACGCCGTACCAGCCTCGCCTCGCCAGGCTGCTGCAGCCACGGCCATCACCTCACCACGCCGCTGGATGCTGCCTCTTGCACCGCCACGAGTGACTCAGGGTGCCATGGCGTCGTGGCGTGGCATGGCAGCCACACGCCGCGCGGTTCCCCGGCTCACGCTGCGCTGTAGCTACCGCCAAGCGAAGCCCCGAGTTGTGGGGTGGCGGCCTGCGGAGCCCCCCGGCACGGCAGTGCCTTGCAGCGGTAGCAGTACGGGCTGGGCACCCACTGTTTCACGTTTCTGCGTCATTTTCACAGCGAATAGGTTCTCATTAAGAGAAATTGTAGCTTTTCCAGCACAAGCGGAAGCCCAACTGCCTCAGCTGAAGGCTGTGCAGAGTCAAGGACCGCAGGGGAAGTGGGAGCTCTGCTGCCTGACCAGATGTCCCCAGAGCAGCCGCGCTGAGCCCAGCGGTTGGGACCAGCCCCGGGCATTAGCTTCAAAGGTTGGGTGGGACGATGTGTCAACATCGAGTTGGAGCAAGTTTTTAATTTTTGAAGGGTAGTTCTTAGCTTCTTCACTTGAAGATAAACCTTTTGCTTTTTTGTCTTGCAAACTTATAGTCTACAAAAGTACTAATAACTTCTTTGCGCTTTTTTTCAAGTATGCTGTGCTCAGTCTCTTTTCCTTTGGCTGAATCATAAATCAATCCCATTTCAAAAGTGAAATGATGGTAGTGGGCTTTATGTGTGAATAGGCATTGACTTCTCACACGTATAGCCAGTACGACTGGTCTCGCTGCAAACTATATGAGAAAAAATATTATGATAGCCGTAATCAACATTTTCTGCACTTGTCCTCAGAATTTGCAGCAATACTTTCTGCTATTTATTTTTCTCTTGGAAATAGCCTTTGGCCACGTTTTGAAATTTAAAAAATCGTAACTGTGGTGGGTACTCTGAATTTCAAATACAGAGGTGTTTTTTTCTGTCGTCTGGATTATTGTTAAAACCCATGTGGGTAGTATTTTAACAGGCCATTTAATTTAATTTCTGAGGGTTTTTTTAGAATTATAATTGTGATTTTGTACCTATTTCTATAATTAGTCTCCCATGAACTTTCAGTGTCTGTGTGATTACATTATGCAGATTAATTTAGCTTTTGCAAAAATAAACGTTCTGTTTAAAGGTTTTTAAATATACAAAATAAACCACAAACAGCTTCTTCAAAATTTGCATGCAGTCGTGTAATTCCTACTTGTTTTACTTGACTGTCTCATAGATAACAAACTTCTGCAATGAATTAGGCATTGATAAGTTATTGCTTTGAGTCCTTGAGAATTGGACCAGAAGAAATAGTCCGCAATTCACGGAGGCTGGCCACATTTTCTTTATTTTGTTTTGCAACTATCCTGGCTCGAAACGCTGCTGTCACTATCCCCAAAGGCCAGTAAACTAATGATTACAAAATCGTACTTTGAGGAGGTTTTCTATCACCCTTTGTAGGGTGTCATTAAACTTGGAATTCATCTGGATTAAAATAGATATTAATTCCCATCCTTAGCATTGATGGGTACTGGAATATCAATATATGGTAATTTCAATTTTTTTGGTGTAACTGTAGCAGCTTGTGAAATGCTGTGACGTACAGCAAATCCAAGGAATGGGGAAGGAAGAATACAGCCCTTTCCTTCTGATTTGTTGCTAAACGTTCCTCATCTTAATAACACAGAAGAAAACTTCACTGTCAGAACCTGGTGGTTCAAGTGATGGGATTTGTGGATACCTCCCAAATTTCTAGCAGCCATATTCTTGCACAAAGTCCACATCGCTATAACTGTGCTCCCGTACTTTTGTCTGGAGGACACCTAAAAAAAATCTGGCAGTTTTGTTGGCATTCTCACGTGAGCCTTGCACAGTTCACAACATTTTTTTTCAAATGATATTTTGTCATAATTGCAAGTTTGCAATGGCTGTTCTGTATGTATTTCTCAGTGACACAGCCATGTGGTCTAAAAATAACTTCAAGGCCTCTCCTCCCCATGAAACAGAGACTACAGAAGGTTTGCTGCTGCTATTGCAGATTGAAGAATTTGGAAGATGGATAACTTATTTCCAGTCCCCAAAATACTTGTTTCTGGCTTTGAACCATTTGCTTCAGTCTTGGTTTAAATTCCATTTTTCCCACCCTGTTCTTGAATGCAGAATGAGTGTCTTCTGTCCCCCAACAGCCCTGTCGCCGCCCGGTTTATTCATGGACAAGGGACTGCGAACCTGAGGCTGAAGGCAGCAGAAGGTATATTAGAACATGGGAATTGCGCCTCTCATCGATGAGCTCTCTCCAAGTTTCCCCCACACGGGACTTTTGAAGTAGCACGTCTATCAGTCTCCTCCTGGGATCAGGGAGATGGGATCAAGACAAAAGATGAAATTAGGTCCTTAATCCTGTAAACCAGGGACTGGCAACCTTTCATGTGTAAAATGAAAGACTTTTTTTTTTTTTGCCTTTCTCAGCTAGAGGCCAAGCATGCTTTCGGGAGCCCCAGTGGGCCAGCGGAAGCTGCCCCCCAGGAGGGAAGATTTTGTGGAGCTGTTGATGGATGACACCATCTTTTCCTCCAAGGCAAACAGAGCCAGTGGCCGGGTGTTGTGCCCGCTCATAGTCTCTCCAGCTCTGCGTCGTCTTCCTGCCTTGCCCTGCTCACAGCAGCGTTAAATGGCCACGAGTGCCATCTAAGAAAAGTTCCTGCTGCCCTTGTGTGTTTCCGCTACCACCATGTCTTTGTAGGTTAGACAGCACTTTGTTTATGAGGATAAAAGTCCAGCTACCTTAACGATTTTCCACTATCGCTAGCAAAGCTCTTAGAACAGGACTATCTCAGAGATTTGATTGAGGAGAAGCTCTTAATGCACCAAAGCCTTAGTTAAACAAAGCCAAAAAGCTTGCTCCTGAGGTTCCTCAGCCATAGCTTGTCTATGAGCAGCTTGTATTGCCATTAACCGAAGAAGGGACAAGGAGAACCAGCTTTGAAGAGGAAGGTGTTTATCTGGTTCACGGCCTAAATGGGATGAAGGGAGAGACTGTGTGGTTAAAACCATTGGCCCGTGAGTCGGGTTGTCTGTCAAAGGGCGCTCAGGAAAATGGTCACAGCCTGAGTGAAGTTTGGATGGGAAAGTGCATTGGCGTATCTCAGCTCTTGTGTGGACGCCCTTATTCAGAATTAAAGCACCTCATTCCAGTTGGCTTGCTTCATTCCGAACCCAAAATCTAATAAATTGAATTATCTACTTCCAATCTAGATAATTTTATTTAATTGTCCTGTGGTTTACAATGCGGTCAAGCACAAGTTGGTTTTGTTAGCAGAAAGAACAAGCTCATAGCCTGAGCTGCTGTGTGCCCTCCTGTTTTGGAAATTGTGAAGTAAACTGTCCAGCTAATGAGAACCTGATTCTATGCAGATGCATTTAATCAGAAATACCTTTGTGTTTCGTGGCCTGAGAATATATTTTCCAGGAAGTTTTAAGCAGCGCATTAACACCGTCAAATTTCCTGGTGATGTCAATCAAGACAAGTAGACCTTGTCCCTCTCTTGGAACATTCCTGCATACAATTGCCACTCAATTACCACCAGCCACTTAATCAAGGACACGTTTTCATGCAGAAAGCCTGTGGCTGAGGGTTGCTTTTTCTTTCTGTTGCCTTGTGACCACACCGCCTGGCAGCCGGTTCTGTTAATGAATGGCACTCGGTAGGAATAACACAAGGCTCTGCCCTTTGCCTTGGTGGCTGCAAGAAAAGTAGAAGCCGGGAAAAAAAAAGTGGAGGCCAAAAAGGGGTGGGAGGCAGGAAGAAAAGTAGAGGCGGAGAAGGGGTGGGAGGATGAATGGCAAAGTAGAGGCTGAGATAAAGTCGAGGCGGAGAAGGGCTGCATCTCCTGTGTTAGGACCTTCTGGGTCTCACTCCCCTCCCCTGACTCTCGCTGAACGCTTCAGAGACCTGAGGCTTTTCTGTGTGGGAGCAGAAAACCCACCTGCCGCTTCTGGGAGCAACTCTACTGGCTGCTCGCTTTCTGCCCACTTCTCTGCCGCTATCATTTGTTTCGCAGGGATTATTTTTAGATAAATCCTCTCGCAAAGCCGTCAGATGCAACAAGAACCATCTCAGTTTGGAGACTCCCTATTCTTTCCGAGAAAGTAGAGAAGATGACTTTATCACAGGTATCCCACTGGGTCCGATGGGTTGTGTTTAGGAATGAAGCTCACCCGTAGCACTGTAAACGCTACCGGAGTTACACGGGACATAGCTGAACCAGAGCACAGCCACCAGGAAAAAGCACACCATTTGTCAGGAAAAGGAGAAAACTTTGGGAAATAAATGGTATTTTCAAGTCTCCACTAGAAACAATACAGACTTTAGGGGTGAAAAACTCTTGAAAGGATCCTGACCGGTCCCTTTGTGTTCCTGATCTTTCTACTCAGCATTTTTACTGTGCTTTTCTAAAGAGCCCAGTTAAAAGTAAGGATGGAGTCCAGGTTGCCCTAGCAAGAGGTGAATATTCATTAGATTCAGGGGTGTTTCCAAGGTGCTTTTCAGAAGTGGGATTTAGTGGAGTGTTATAAGGTGTCCTGGACCGTGTGTGTAGAGCCGGTGCAGGTCCCCAGCCCTTTCGTCTGTGTCACCACCCCTTGGCATGTGCAACAGACCTCAGAGAAGCAGCACTGGGATTTCTGCTGCTTTGAACACAGCGTGTTTGCTTTTTCGTGACTTTATAGTCCAGCTGCAGAAAACACCCCTCCCTGTTCACTCTGTATCTGGGGGGCAGGTGACAGCGAAGGGGCACCACCTCAGCTGGGCTGGAAGGTTGTGCAGCGGCTGCAGTGGGATGAGGCACTGGCAGGTTCCTCATCTGCTCATGCCCTGGCATGGAATTACATAGTCTGACACAAAAACCTTTGGAAAAGTTTCCTATCATGTGTAGGGACTGTTTCCATATATACTAAATAAGGTTGGGTGGTATAAATAAGCTGAAATACCTGTCTTCCCCGGCAGACTTCTCCCGTGTCCAATTAAAGCCATGGGTGTCCCAGCCAGCTCCGCCGTGTCTGCCTACGCGAGGAATTTGTTAGGATGTTTTACAGAGGAATCCAGACACTGTGCTTTAAATGAGGATAAAATTTAGACATTACTCATTTCTATTTGACTGTCGGCTCCCTTGGGCGTGATGAAAGCAGCAGTGGGTCCCAGCTATTCAGCTTGCCCCGCTGTTGTATCTGGGGCTGCTGTGATTCCTGTGTAGTGTTGCCAGGACCTTGGAGAGGATGGAAATCCCGACAGGAGAATGCGGCCACTATGCTGCGGGGATTAGAGTTCAAAGTGCTTTAAACCATGGTGCCCAGTTGTTGTCTCCAGCTGACAATGACCAGCAAAGTCCACAGAGACACAAGCAATTTTATCCAAACCTATCTTGGGACTACTGCTTGAGGTCTGCTAATTTTCCAGCTCCTGCTTTAGACACTTTAACCCCTGAAAGCCAGGTCTTCTGTTCTTCTCCTGTGTATTAGAGGGATCAGTAATGGCCCAATTTTTATTCCTTTTCTGTCCATTGTCACTGATAGAGCCCTGGTGAGAACTCCTTGGGAGTGGACACAATATAGAGAAGATTAGGGGAGTGCAATGACAGCAGATGGTCACGAATGCATGGTGTGGCTGAGCAATGCTCATGGGAGCCGTGAAGGCCCTGGAGGAAACGTGCGCCAGCTGTAACGCTACAGCAAGAAACTCAGGGCAAAGGCAGTATGAGAAGGGCAGTTACCGCTGGTGCTGCTCTGAGAAGGTGCTAAAGGGCAGGCGAACACAACCTGCCACGCTCAGGCAGACTGCTCTGGTGGGAGAAGATGGAGAAAAATTGATTTATCGTTATGCACACACACCTGCAAAACAATACTGTCCTTTTCTGAGAACTCTGCTTTAACTTGCTGGGGGACAGTGGCTTCGACCTGAAGAGAAGCTGATGCTAAATAAGAAGAAGGCAGCCTGCAGGTAGATAAACTAGGTGGACAGTGAAATGGGAACTAGATTTGGAAGCAAAAGTACTTACTTTTAATTCTCTGTGCTGTGTAACTGAGATGCATTTTTCTGAAAAATCTGTGATTCAAAAAACATTAACTAGAACATTTTACCTGGATCATTCCCTTTAAGAGTATCTACAAGCGCTCAAGAGAGTGAGGCCGCAGGAACAGCACCTAAAAGATGAGTACAGCAATAATGGAGGCAGGGCTTCATCATCCTTCTCGGGTACATACCAGTATGGCTCCTCCCTTCACACAGGGACATTTGACTGATCCTGGAGTACCTATCGCCACCGCTGTACAAATAATAACAGTGTGCTGTGAAGAAGTAATTCCTTTCTGACGGGGTGCTGATTGCCCACTAGATGGTACTAAGCATCGACTCTGAAATTGCTGATTAAACTGCCTGCTGTCAATAATATTTTCAGGCTCTGGGGGTTGTTAGAAAACCTCTTGGCTTTTTCATTTTTTTGATCCCTACCCAGCTTTATAAATAGGTGGGGTTTGTCCCATTCAGTGTCATCGATAGTTAGTTCAGCATGGGAAACGGTGTGATGCAGATTAAAATAACGAGCCTGGAGGCACAGAGAACATGTGTGAGTCTCAACTGCTTGCTGCCTTTGCTTGAGACAACACATTCAACCCCCGTACAGGGAATGACCCAGTTCCTAATTTTTTTTTTTTTTTTTTTGTGTTGGATCTTTATCAGACTTGGCTTTTATAGTTCCTGAAGGCTTTGGGGCACATAGAAGGCACACATCAATGCCTTTCTCCCTGAGACATAGACAGCAGTTCATAGTGCCAGGCAAAACACGTGCCCAGAGGGAAAGGGATATTGGAAACGTCATCTGTAGCTAGGAAACTGTTTGCCTTGCTCACATTTCTCCCCTGGTCTGGCATTACGCTTTTGCTGGGCTTCCCTCTGCAGACACACCAGAGCGATCCTGCAGGGCAGCAGAACCGATGGCAGGTCACACGCCGTCACCTCTTCCCCAGCAGAAGAGCAAATGCCAGGCTGAGGCTGCGACCTGCTGGAAACACGCACTGGAGGTGGTCAGTGCCTCAACTTGGCTCATCCAAAAGGGATCAGGCAGGAGTTTCCTAAGAGAGGGGAGGTTAAAGCATGTCCCAGCTCTCCCCTGCTTTAGGGGCAGGAGGGTGTCCTGCGGGCACCAGGAGGACCACACTTTCCCCAGCACGGCCGCAGTGCCCAGCGCCAGCGGTGAAGGGGTGAAGTGCCGCTGGAGGTGTTCCCCTCCCATTCGCCTCCCGGAGGAGAATTAAGCATAAATGCCCATTAACACCACAAAACCGTGCCAAGTCAAACAGTTCCTTTCAAACCTGCATTTTTGCTGCTTCGTGGCTTCCTTCATAGCCTGGTACTTAACTGCTGCAGAGTCCAGCGACCTTGTGGAGTCCTTAAGCTGTGCCCTTCCAGTACGGAGATACGTGCATTTCTATAGCAACAAAAATAGGGGGATTGCTTACGAACAGTGTTTTGTTCAGCTAAGAATAGCCACATTTCCACAAAGTTCTTAAAAAAAGACACAAATGCTAGGTTGGATATTAAGATTAATATATTTAATCTTTCTTGTTTGTAAAACAAGACATAAATTTGTGTATATATATAATTTATATATTTTTTTTTATTTATATATACTATATACAGACAATAAAAAAATTTTCCTCTGTATTAGACTGAGAGATTTATGGAGGAATGATATAGGCTTAATGGGGAGCTCAAAGAAACTCAGAGTTTTGTAATAGTTAATTCACGGGGGAAAGAAAAACACAGCTCCCTGTTGGCCTTCAGCATTTTAACAGGCTTTGCCCACCGTGGACTGAAATCCGAATTGGCTCTTCCACTGTATATTTGCTACATGGTTCTTGAAAGCAGGAGGCTGTCGCCACAGCAGGATCCTCTCTGCCTCGCTGACAGCAATGGCCAAAGTCCAGGACAGCCATGGGCCAGAGGAGGTTATTGCACTCAGTAGAGGATGCGCATGTTAAAAGCACATTGTGCATTTCCATAACTCCTATGGAAGAACGAGAGATTCTGAATGTGCGTATTTATAAAAAAATAATAGAGATGGGAAGCGACTGATCGTACGGAGATCCCTGATCATCCCCAAGCGCTGGGGCAAGCTGGCTGGGTTTGACAACAGGTCTCACTCCTGGCGCTGTGAGGCCGATGCCACAATCTCACTTTCCAGCCGGAGGTGGGTTGCGATGGGGAGAGGCACAGGGGCCCCGGCAGGACCCGCTCTCCCCGTGCACGCGTGAAGTGCAGTGGGTGGCAGGGTAAGGGCAATGCAATGTGTAACCTTGCATTTTTCTCCTCTCTCTGTTTTGGAGGGTGGGTGACTGCAGTGAAGCACCAATTAAGGCAGTCTGATTGATTAGGTCTAGAAGCTAGACTGGGAGGAGGAGGGGAACCTCGGGGTGTGAAGGGAAGCAATTAGGAATTCACCTGGAAGTGAAAAAAAAAGACAATCCGAAAAGCCCAACTCCAAATAAATAACCATCACAGAGTACTAAATAATGCTTCTTATGGCAGCCAGTCTGGTGGAGACCAGAAAAGGTCCAGGAAAAGGACCCCAATGCCCTGGCAAGGAGGGCAGCTCCTTTGGCTGATGGCAGTATCGCTGCCTGGCTCGGGGGCAAGTGGCGACTCACGGGCAGAGCTGATCTGGGGTTCCTCTCTAATGGGCATGGTGAAAGCAAATAGGAGAGGGTTTGGGCTAAGCCTTGGAGGCACAGACCTGACCTCTGGAGAATGGTCTGAAAGAGGTCTCCTCTCAGCTGCTAGCCCAGCTTCTGACTTGCAATGGTCAAAGATAATCTGGGTTCTTTGCAGGCTCTTTAGCATGGACACAGCCATCCAGCAGAGGAAGGGGAACATAGAATCAAAGAAACATTTCGGTTGGAAAAGACTCTTGAGATCATTGAGTTCAACTGTTAACCTAGCACTGCCAAGTCCACCATGTCCCTCAGCACCCCGTCTACGCGTCTTTTAAATACCTCCAGGAATGGTGACTCAGCCACTTCCCTGGGCAGCCTGTTCCAATGCTTGATAACTCTTTCGGTGAAAATTTTTTTCCTAATATCCAATCTAAACCTCCCTAGCACAACTTAAGGCCATTTTCTCTTGTCCTATCACTTGTTACTTGGGAAAAAAGACTGACACCCACCTTGCTACAGCCTCCTTTCAGGTAGTTGTAAAGAGGGATAAGGTCTCCCCTGAGCCTTCTTTCATCCAGACTAAACAATCCCAGTTCTGTCTGCCACTCCTAGTAAGACTTGTACTCTAGACCCCTCACCAGCTTCGTTTCCCTTCTCTGGACACACTCCAGCACCTCAATGTCTGTCTTGCAGTGAGGAGCCCAAAACTGAACACAGTATTCGAGGTGGCATCTCACCAGTACTGAGTACAGGGGGATGATCACTTCCCTACTCCTGCTGGCCACGCTATTTCTGACACAAGCCAGGATGCTGTTGGCCTTCTTGCCCACCTGGGCACACTGCCGGCTCATATTCAGCCGGCTGTCGACCAACACCCCCAGGTCCTTTTCTGCCAGGCAGCTTTCCAGCCACTCTTCCCCAAGCCTGTAGCACTGCATGGGGTTGTTGTGACCCAAGTGCAGGACCCAGCACTTGGCCTTGTTGAATCTTATACCACTGACCTCAGCCCATCGGTCCAGCCTGTCCAGATCCCTCTGTAGAGCCTTCCTACCCTCAAGCAGGTCAACACTCCCGCTCAACTCGGTGTCACCTGCAAACTTACTGAGGGTGCACTCAATCCCCTTGTACAGGTTGTTGATAAAGATATTAAACAGAACTGGCCCCAATACTGACCTCTGGGGAACACCACTTGTGACCGGCTGCTAACTGGATTTAACTCTGTTCACCATCACTCTTTGGGACTGGCCATCCAACCAGCTTTTTACCCAGCAAAGGGTATGCCCGTCCAAGCCATGAGCAGCCAGTTTCTCTGTGAGAAACGGTGTCTAAGGCTTTACTAAAGTCTAGGTAGACAACATCCACAGCCTCTCCTTCATCCACTAAGTGGGTCACCTTGTCACAGAAGGACATCAGGTTAGCCAAGCAGGACCTGCCTTTCATAAACCCATGCTGACTGGGCCTGATCACCTGGTTGTTCTGCATGTGCCATTTGATGACACTCAAGATGATCTGCTCCATAACTTTCCCCGGCACTGAGGTCAGACTGACAGGCCTGTAGTTCCCTGGATCCTCCCTACTCGCACGCATTAAGCCCTCGCCTTTTGCACAGGCAGTACGTGTGCTCAGGACTAGGGCATTGATGCCTAAGCTGTGGGTAGATCCTGCTAGGGTGACCTAGCTCTGCCCCAGGATTATGGCATGCTAGGGCTACTTCCCATGGTCCCCCAGGGCCCACGCTAGGACTACTTCCCAAGCCCCAGTGTAGCAGCAGGCACCTGCACCCCCGAGATCCCTTCTGCTGCTAATTACATTGCATTTGTGGGCCAGGAAGACCCTGGAGGCAGAAGAGATGTTTACGTGGCAAGACACTTCTTTGGCTCCAAACCACCCAAGTGAAGCCAGGAGATCTCTGCTCAGTTGCTGCAAACTCACTGGCCCACCACACACCGTCACAAAGGTCTTTGCACAAGTGAGACCCAGAACCACATGAAACCAAACTAGCGTGGAGATGGGATGACTGTGCCCCCCAGGTACTGTCACCGACAAGCCAGCATGGGAGGGCAAGCAGAGGAGCTGCTTGAGACCCCTGACGAGCTGGTTGCACAGCATGCGACAGGGCATGAATTTACCCTTCAAAAACACCACCAACACAACCATCCATTCTGCAGAGATAAAAGAGCGTCTTCACTACTGCAAACCCCAGTAGCTGTGGGCCTGTAGACACGCATCCTCACCAGACCTATGTGATTTGAGAACCACTAGCACATGGCCCAGCACACACTGGCTTGTTGGTTTTCACAGCTGGCTTACTTATTGATCAACGTCTTTAGGGAACGTGTGAGTGTGCCCATGACAGTGGCAACCGTGGCTGACTGGCGGGCGAGCTGCTCCACCGTCTGCTGGTGGCTCAGTGTTCTAGCTGTGGACTCCTCCGCAGCCTTCAGGAGGAAGGTGTAGTTTCTCACCACTTCCTCCACCTTCGTCAGCAGCTCTTGGCGCTGAGACTCCGAGCGCACGATGTACACCAGCCTCACAAATGTCTCGATGAGGCTGCTTAGCACCTGGAAGCTGCTCGTGATGGCGGACAGCATGTGGGTAGGACTCTTGTCGACAGCTGCCACGCGGCGGCAGGATGCCCGAAACTCCTTGAACTTGAGGGCGAGCTCTTGCTTGTACTCAGCCAGCTGGGAGATGTAGGGTTTACAGTCCCGGACGTCAGGGCTCACCACACACTGCCTCAGGATAGTCAGGAGCTCATTGGTGTCCAGCTGCACTTGCAGAAACCCATTGGGAAAGCTGTAGGCATGGCCTCGAAGGGTGTTGATCTTTGCCAAGCTCCCCTCAAAACTGGAGGTCCTTAAATCTATTTCCTGGGTCTGACTGTCATTGGGACTGCTGCAGGCTGTTGCATCTAGGACCTGAAGAGTCCTGCTCATGACTGGGACCATCTGATTGTCCAGCTTCATTCCCGGGAGTAGCTGCATGGGGATGGAATAGGACAGCTCATCCTTCTCGCTCCCATCATCTGCAACATCACATTTCCTGTAGTAGAAGCAGTACCGGATGGAGCAGCACTTCTCATCCTCCATGTCTTCATCCCGCAGCTCAGCAGGACTTGGATACATCTCCTCCTGGACAGAGAACACTGCTGAACCCTTCTGGTTCTTTTTCTCCTGAGCTATCTGGACATAGGAGGGGTCAGCCACTCCAGAGGCTTCCAGGATTTTGCTCTTCAGAACAGGACAAAGGATGCTGGGCTCGGGCTCTTTCTGGGGGCCTTTCTGCTTGGTTGTATAGATGTTCTGGTAGATGTCAGAGGACAGGGATGTCCTATCAGTCTTATCTATTTCACTGACACTGTAGCGACGCAAGAGCTTCCTGTAGTGTGGAGCACCCATGCACTCCCCCTGGGAAGTACATGTTGTCAAACAGGACACGCTGTTCTCTGGATCTGACCGGTAGTCTCTGGACTCTAAACTTGTGGATCGTATCCGCTTGCCTTTGGAAGGGCTGCTCGTGCTTGTCAACCTAATGGCTTCTGCCTGCTTCTGGTCGTCGGTAACTTTATCCCTCTCTCGTCTCTCCAGTTCTGGCATCACCAACTGGTTAGGGGGTGGCCTCACCCCCCTGCAAATCCGCTTGCAGTCACAGCTGCGCCTTTGCTCCCTGGACATCCCTGGGACTTTTTGCACAGGACTGCTCCTTAGCTGGCAGCTGCAGCGCCCAGGGGCAGGAGGGTGCAGATACTCCTGTGGTGGGAGGTCACCTTTGCTCTTTGGCTTGAGCAGCTCTTCGAGGAATTCCAGCTCATACTGCCTCACCTTCTGCAGCTGGGCCTGCCGCTCATCCGTCTCCTTCTTCAGCCGGGTTGGAAATGTTGCAGAGAACAGGTTCCTCAACCTGAAGGGAGCTTTTGGAGCTTTGGGTTTAGCTGGGACATCAGCATCTTGTTGGGTCACCTCCAGGACTTTTTCTACTTTTTTGGAAGGCACAGTGCTGATCTGCAGGCTCTCGGATCTGGGCACCAGCTGGATTGGCCCTTTGGGTTCCTCACTGGCGCTCCTGAAAGTGCTACCAGGTGATGGAGAGTGCAGATTGCTGCCCTCAGCTTTTAAGCTTTTGGCTGAACTTTCCTGTTGCATTTTCTGTCCTTGGTTTGAAGGAGCTGTGTGTTTCTGAAAGACGAGGCTCGTGGCTTCCCCACTTGCCTTCTGACCTGGCTCTCCACTTGTAGCTTTTCCTGGAGCATCTCTACTCACTTTTTGCTGGTAGCTTTTAGAGGCAAAAGTCTTACCGGGCATCATTTCCTCACCTGCTGAGGTTAGGTGGAAAGCTTCAGCCTTACTGCCATGAGCTTCTTTAAGACTCAGAGAAACTTCACAGTGCTGCTGTGGAGAGAGTTGCTGCTGCTGACAGTTGCATAATGTCTCTGCAGTTTGTGGACCTCCTTTAAGTTTCAAAGGCTTGCTGCTGGCTGATGCACAGCTGCTCGTACCATTCACGTTCTTGTCTTCTTTTGAGGCTGCTACTGCTTGGGGAGCTGAGCATTTTGCATTTGCCACTTGCTGCAGAGCAGCTGAAATGATGGCTGGAGTGACACCACCCTTTTGATCCAGGAGGAGCTTGGAGCTTGGCTGGACCTCTTTGGGCATCTTCTCTTGCAGGTCCTGTGACTGCTCCCTGCTCAGGGCTGCTGTGGCAGGCAGAGATACCTCAAAGGCAGCTTTTGCATGGCCTGCACCTTTGCATTCAGAGCCTGGCGCTGGAGCCCCCCTGTTCTGCTCGTTAAGCTGGGGGGTCAGCACCGGCTGGACAGCCAAGGTGTAGCTCCGCTCAGCATGCGGCTGCTCCTGTTTGCTCTTGCAGTTGGTAAGGTTGGGGCTTTGGTGAGAGAAAGCTGGCTTCAGGGAAGGGCTCGGCTCCTGGCGGCTGAGAGGGTAGGGTGAGGTGAGAACAGCCTGGGCAGCACAGCTCTGGATTCGGAAAGGCAAGTCCTTTCTGGCCAGGAGGTTTTCTTTGTTGATGTGTTGAGCGAGGAAGTAGGCTGCGTTCTGATGCTGCTTCATAGCAGAGACCATCTCCGAGACATCAGTTAGCTCTGAAGAGTTGGTTTCATGGCCAGAATCCAAGGATGACTCAGGAGTGATGGCAGCCAGGACAATAAGACCTGAGGAGGGACACAAAGAAAACCCCACGACAACACTCACACCACACTGCTACGCAGAGGAGAGGGGAACTCCATGCGGCAGGAGGGTCCCAGGACTGCAGGAGACAGCATCCCATAGGAGAAATTTTAGTGACTTCCCACAACTAAGAGTTAATGCTTTTAAGAGACATCACTTGTCAGCATTGAGCTGGCTTGCTAGCTCAATTCAGCAAGAGCTCTTGGACTGGGAAAAGGTCCTGGGAAGCTTTCCAGTGTTAGCGATAGCAGAGCTACAGGGACTTGTCTGGAGCAAGATGGAAAATCGGGCAACAGCTACTCTGCCAGAGTGAGTAGGGCAGCCAAGGCGGGGAGAGGGACAAAGGACTGTGCTGCCAGGATGCTGGTCCCAGAGACACCAATCTGGCAACAGGTTTGCCCTGTGAAGGGCTCACACACTGCAAAACCCGGGTGGGAACGTGCAAAGATGGAGGGTCGAAGGTACCAGCTGAGTGGGATCCCTCACAGCAGGGAGGAAGTCACGCTCACAGTACTGGTTTGTTAGTGCCTCACCCCAGCATCATGGCACGTGGACCGTGGCAGGTATGGGATAATCAGGAGACTCCTTCAGCCACTGTCAGGGAGAGGAGTCCCACCTCAGCTTCTTAGAAATCTTCTGAGCAGTAACTTGGCTGCTCCTGCTAGAGCCTGTGGCCCCAACTTAGTTTTTACTAGAAGCTGCTCCAGAATCACATATAGGATGGGAGAAGGAGACTAGAGTGAAGGATGTACTGTAGGAAAGAAAGGCTATAGGGGAAAAAAGAAGGTCACAGCCACTGAAATACCTGCTGTCTGCTGGGGCGGAGGATGCGAACAATCCTCTGAAGCAGCCAGGGCTTCCAGCGCCTGCAGGGTGGACACCAGGGCATCATCCAGCTCTTGGGCATGGTCTCGGACTGTCCGCGGTTGCACGTTGTCTATCAGCGTGACAGGGATCTCGTCATAGAGGATGCCACAGAGGTGCCGGCCCTGCTCCTGGCTCTGGGCAGCCGCCCGGCGCTTGGGGTCATCCTCATCCGAGCTGTTGTCTCGGAAGCCGGGAGGGGGGGCAGCGATGGCGGGGAGCAGGGATGTTGTCTCGTCTTCTTCCTCATCGCTCCCGGGAGGAGGAAGCGAGATCAAGTCCACCATATTGTCCCGGGTGCTGCCAGGCTTGCCCCCCTTGCATGAGGCCAGCCGGCTCTTGATTTTGGCTTGGCAGGACTCGCAGTAGAAGTGCGAGGCATCGCTCCGCAGGTGGGTGTCTATGGTGTGTGCCCTGGCCCTGCTTGCGTGCCTGTCTTGGTCAAGGCCATCCGGGTCATACTCATTATCTGCCCCGTTGTAGCCTTGGCCAGAGCTTTTGGAAGTGGGGTCGGATTTGGTCCTGGGTCGAGTTTCCTCAAAAAATATCAGGTTTTCATTGATATCCGTCCTGCTCTCTCTTTCCTTCCTCTGCTCTCGCATATGCAGGTAGCAAAAGCTGATGAGCTCCGAGTCTGAAGCCCTGGTGGCTGGAGCTCCGGCTGCTCCGGTGGCAGAGCCACCCACCAACCCGCTCTCTTTCTTTCCCACGTGCCCCGCTGTGGCAGGCCGGTGCAGGTTGTGTGCGTTGATGTAATCTAAACCAAAATCACAAGAGGCACATTAGCAGCAGCACCCAGGAGAAGGGAAAAATGCATGGGGAAGCTCCTGCTCACCCTGGAAAAGCATCCACGTGCTCTCTGCCCTCCAGCCATTGGCATGCTGGACTGCAGTGGGACACACATGCTCCCTGTGGCACAGCCAGGCCACCTGGCTGGTCTTTTGAAAAATCATCTTCTGCAACCTGCTGGGCCTTTCTGCCAGTAATGAGTGTAGGAAGAAATGTCCTGCATATGCAGATCATAGAATGGTTTGGGTTGGAAGTGACCTTTAAAGGTCCCCTAGTCCCACCCTCCTGCAATGAGCAGGGACATCTTCAACTGGCTCAGGTTGCTCAGAGCCCCATCCAACATGACCTTGAACGTTTCCAGGGATGGGGCATCTACCACCTCTCTGGGCAACCTCTTCCAGTGTTTCACCACCCTCATCATAAAAAATATCTTCCTTACATGTAGTCTGGATCTACCCTCTTCTAGTTTAAAACCATTACTCCTTGTCCTATCGCTATAGGCCCTACTAAAAGGTCTGTCCCCATCTTTGTTATAAGCCCTCTTTAAATATTGAAAGGCCACTATGAGGTCTCCCTGGAGCCTTCTCTTCTCCAGTCTGAATAACGTCAACTCTCTCAGCCTGTCCTCCTAGGAGAGGTGTTCCCTCCCTCTGATCATCTTCGTGGCCCTCCTCTGGACTTACTCCATGCCTTTCCTGTACTGAGGGCTCCAGAGCTGGACACAGTACTCCACGTGGGGTCTCAACAGGGTGGAGCAGAGAGGCAGAATCACTTGCCTCAACCTGCTGGCCATGCTTCTTTTGGTGCAGCCCAGGATACAGTTGGCTTTCTGGGCTGTGAGTGCATGTTACCAGCTCATGTCCAGCTTTTCATCCACCAGTACACCCAAGTCCTTCTCGGCAGGGCTGCTCTCAATCCCTTCATCCCCCAGCCTGTATCGATACCAGGGGTTGCCCTGACCCAGGTGCAGGACCTTGTACTTGGCCTTGAGGTTCACATGGACTCACTTCTTGGGCTTGTCCAGGTCCCTCTGGATGGCATTCTGTCCCTCAAGTGTGTCAACCGAACCACTCAGCTTGGTGTTATCTGCAAATTTGCTGAGGGTGCGCTCAATCCCACAGTCTCTGTCATTGATGAAGATATTAAACAGTACTGGTCCCAGTACAGACCCCTGAGGGACACCACTCATCACTGATCTCCATCTGGACATTGAGCTGTTGACTACTACTTTCTGGATGCAATTATCCATGAGATCCATCTCTCTCCAATTCAAAGAGAAGGATGCTGGGGGGGGGAATGTGTCAAAGGCCTTACAGAAGTGCAGACAGACAACATCCATAGCTCTTCCCTTGTCCACTGATGTAGCCACTCCATCATAGAAGGCCACTAGGTTGGTCAGGCAAGGCTTGCCCTTGGTGAAGTCATGCTCGCTGTCTCAAATCACCTCCCTGTCCTCCATGTGCCTTAACATAGCTTCCAGGGGGATCTGTTCCATGATCTTCCCAGGCACAGAGGTGAGGCTGACAGGTCGGTAGTTCCCAGGGTCCTCCTTTGTACCCTTTTAAAAAATGTGTGCAATTTTTCCCCTTTTCCAGTCACCGGGGACTTCACTTGACTGCCATGACTTTTCAAATGTCATTGAGAGTGGCTTGGCAACTGCATCAGCCAGTTCCCTCAGGTCTCTGGGATGCATCTTGTCAGGTCCCATAGGCTTCTGTATGTTCAGGTTCCTCAGGTGGTCACGAACCTGATCTCTTAGAGTGAGAAGGATTTGCTCCCCCCATCTCTGTCTTGTGGTTCATCCACTTGAGAGGTGTGGAGAGAGAGGTTGCCAGTGAAGACTGAGGCAAAAAGTTATTGAGTACCTCAGCCTTCTCCTCATCTGTTGTCACAAGTTTGCCAGTCATGTTTATCAGGGAAGGCAGACTTTCTTTGACCTTCCTTTTCTGGCTGATGTACCTGTAGAAGCCCTTCTTATTCTTTGCGTTCTTTGCCAAGTTCAGCTCCATCCACACCTTGGCCTTCCTGACTCCATCCCTACACAACTGGGCAGTGTCCCTATACTCCTCCCAGGATACCTCTCTGCTCCACTGCCTATGCATTTCCTTCTTGCTCTTTAGTTTGACCAGCAGGTCTCAGCTCAGCCATGCTGGTCTTTTCCCCTCCTTTCCTGATCTCTTACACCTGGGGATCGAGAGCTCTTGTGCTCTATGGTAAGCATCCTTGAAGATCTGTCAGCTCTGTTCCACGCCCTGGTCCCTGAGGGCAGTTTCCCAGGGGGTCCTATTGACTAACTCCTTGAACAGATCATGGGCTGGAAGGGATTTCGGGTGATCAGCTTGTCTGTACCCCACCTCTGAGGCAAAGCAACCTTCATAAATGCGTGTGTGATGGAGGGGAGCGCATTCCCATGGGCGGCTTTGTATGCACCACACTTGCCTTGGCCTCCCCACCTGAGTGTGTGGGTCTCTCTAGAGGAAAGGGGTAAGCCCTGAGGGATACCAAGTGTGTTGCCACCAAGAGCAGGGGGGGACTGCTGACACTTGAAGACAAGGGACCTTCTGGTTCTGAGACATCAACCCCTCCCTGCAACAAGGAGAGAAGTGAACACCTGGAGGATGCAGAAGGGAGCGGGACATACAGAGATTTACATGGTGGACGTGGAAGGTGGCCAGCTCAAAAAAAACCCACATGGTATCGAAGAAGCTGACATGCCTTTTTTTCCTAAATCAATAAAATCTGGATTCCCATTAACAAAGAGCTGTTGAAAGTGTTTTAGTGAGGCCCTTAGGTGTGGCTGGGGTATAGCGATGATGTGGGCCAGAAGAGCCTAGAGGGTGGCTGGACAGGATTTAGAAGCAGTTGAGCGTCAGCCAGCAAAAGCCCTGTGACACACTGATGGAACAGGCTACCTTGTGTGGTTTGTTCCACTGTCTCCAAAATGTTTACATGCTATACAGTTTAGTCATGTAAATTTCATAAAGTTAAATACGATGACATTTATGATAAGAAAGTATTGACCCTAAAGCTGTTTTTTTGTGAGGAATTACATCAATGACACCATGGACCAGCAGCACAACTGATCAGTGACCTTTTACAAACAACCTTTAGACATAAGAAATATTTTCCTGTTCCTCCCTCTACCTCTCCCCATCTATCTCTTTTCTAGACTAACCACAGCAAATTCCTTTAACCTTTCCTGATGGGTCTGTTTCCTAAATGTCTCAGTTTTCTTACTGCTCTGTGCTGGCTACCTGGGAAAATGTCTTATTTCTGTGCTGCGTGACGGCAGAAGGGAGAGGAAGCAAGATCCCAGTAGCTTGCTGGGAGGCAGAGCTGGGCAGAACCAGAGGAGGGCTGGCCAACACAGCGGGCACCGAGACGCGGGGATGTGGGTGCTGCATCGCTGACCCATCAGCCGTATTCAGAGGGCAACAGGAGCAGCCTGGCTGCACGCACGAGTGACGACCTTCAGCCTCAGTCTGCCAGTTCACGTGTTATACGGCAAGAAGGAATAGTTGTCACCTTTTTTGCATAACGTTGGCCAGACCAAGCAGGAGGCTGCTAAATGTGGTGCAATATTGCCTTTCGGGGAGACATCCAACGTAGCTTGGCTGACTTTAAGTGACAGACCCCCCCCTTCCCAGTCCCTTGTCCCTTGCTGCCCATGATCCGTGTGTTGTTTCTGTCTGGCTGACAGCTATGGGATCAGGCTAGCTCCAAACGAGCTCCCTGCTCCTGCTGTTAAGCATTTCCTCGCACAGCTCCCCGCCGCCTTGCTCCGTTGTGCGA
Organism: Ibidorhyncha struthersii; assembly: GCA_013398815.1. Classification (NCBI taxonomy): domain Eukaryota; kingdom Metazoa; phylum Chordata; class Aves; order Charadriiformes; family Charadriidae; genus Ibidorhyncha; species Ibidorhyncha struthersii. The sequence goes on along the minus strand of VZSZ01007073.1, from coordinate 93,047 downwards.
GGCAAGCGGCTGAAATATTGCTTGAACTTCTGGCCAGTGGTCCAGCCCTCAGGAGGGGCATCTGTCTGCATTGCAGGTTGAATTGTGCAGCTGTGTTGAGAACGGCTGCCAGGGGGATGCAGGCTCCATCTTACCAAGTATAAATTAAATCAAATAAATCCTAATTAAATTCATTAGCTCAACAAATTGGACAATTTGTCTCCCCAAACACACGTTTGCATTATACTGTTCATCACCTGCAATGCTAAAATCCCAATCAAAACAATATCTCTCTCATTTATGGACATACCAGTACTCAGAAATGACAGCTGTGTGAGTGAACGCAAGGCTGCCGCAGCTGGGGACGTGCGTTCAGCACTGGGCTGTGGTGGGGCGGTGTGGAGCAAAGCAGAGGCTTTCCCAAAGCCAGACACCTCTGATGGGTCACGCAAGCAGCCTGCCCCGCTTGGACAGCCTCGCTGGCTGCCCACGCTGGGCCAGAGCCTGTTGCTGAATGGGGCCAAAACCCTAAAATCCATAATCCAGCTGCTGGATGCTTTGGGGGAGGAGGTCCTGATGAAGAGCTGCAAGAGCAACCAAGGGCACGGAGCTGCTTGGTTGACGATGGTTGCTGGTGGGAGCAGGGAGAGGAAGGGTCAGGGAGGTGAATCGCCTGCGCAGCTCTGGCACAGCACAACCCTTCCTGCGGAGGGGAAAGGATCTGGCATACAGCTCCGCAGGGAAATGCGGAGAGATGGATCTAACTGACAGCATCCGGACAGAGTGTGCATTTCTAAAAATGTCTGCAGTTCAGCAGGAGGTTTTAATGGGCCTCAGGCAAGACGAATGTGCGCCTCTTCTAGGCAAAAAGCATGGGCCAGGGCTCGATTTTACATTTAAGATTCTGGCATAGCCTGCCTGCAGCCTGGAAAGTCAAAGCCTGGGCTAACTTGATTCATCCCAGTGGGGCTTTCTCATCGTTCTTGCAGAGGTGTGTTAATGATCGGCACTCCCTGCTCCCTGTGATCCGCCTAGCACCTGACAGCTCAGCCTGCAGCCATAGTGAGACCAGAACCGTGTGCAGACTTTGTTTTCTCAATATACACTAAATTCACTCCTCCTGAAGGATGCCCGAGTGGCTGGGGTGAGTGTGCTGGGTCTGCAGGGAAACCGTTCCACTCCACTGGTCAGAGAGGTTTTCGTTGCACCCCTGAGGACAGACCAGGCCATCCAGAGAGGCGCTAACTCTTTGGTATGAAGACCATGAATCCATAGCTCCATCGCTGTCCAACCCACACTGTGACTTCCCCCCACACTCGCTCCAGCCCCCTGCAGAGTGACACTGGTTTCTTGAGACAGTCAAGAAAGGGTGAAGATCTACTATCCCTTTTGGCATAGGTTTGGACCATGCCCACGAAGCAAAACCTCCCTGAGCAAAAAAATCCTGGCTATTATCACTGTTGCTAGAGTGTGAAAATGCACCACTTGCACGTGCTGAGACATCCCCTGAGTGCCCAGTAACTGTGGGCACCACCAGCCTCCCTCCGAGCCCCTGGGGATGTTTTGGGATGCTCTTTGCTTCCTACCACATTCCTCTGACTCCCCACAGCCATGTGCCCCATGCGTCCCTGTAGCCCATCTCAGGGTGACACGACTTAGGGAAGGACCACTCTGAAGACAGCCAGTTAGGTTGGAAACACCCCCCACTCATAGCAAAATGTGACTAAATGTGTCTCTGTAGGGCACCCAGAGCAGTGAGCACAGTATAAGAGGCACAGGTGAAGAAAAGAAAGGAAACCATGCGCATATACTTACACCAACATCACCTGCCAGGTCTTTCCCTGGATTCCCTGAGGTTGCTGCAGGTGCTTTCCTGATGCCTCTTTTGACTGTGTCCTCCCACATGTGCTAAGTCTGTGTCCGGGTGCCTTCCTCAGACCTCAGAGGCACCGAGTCCTTTCCCAAGGACCCTGCTAGCTCTCGGCACTCCTCCCACCTCCCCCACCTAGTCCCATTTTGAGGAGGCCGTTTTGACACTCTGCCAGCTAAACTGAAGACCTGTCACAGCTCTCTGGAGCTGCAGTGTCACTTGGCAGGTCTGGGGGCAACCTTTGAGAGTCAGCTGGGTTGGTATTTTGCCTATCTCCAGCCACCGGTCCTGTATTTTATATTTCCCTATGCAAAACATATTTGATATGAACACCAGCATGGAACAACAGCATGTGGCTCGTGGTTGGCTCTTGTTTGAAATCACTTTTGAGAATCATTGATCATTTTGAGGCTGACTCACACCTGCAATCCATCCTCAAGGAGCAGAACATCGGTGCCTGGTGGGAGAGAACCTGTCTTTAGCTGTTCGAGTCTCCTGCTGTGCCCAGACCAGCCCTCTGCTCCCTGCATCAGGCTGGCCACCTAAAAAGCTGGGACATCCAAGTTTCCTTCCTGATTTAGGAAATCAGCAGAGCAGCCACGCTTGCAGAGCTGCCCGTGCAGCCCACACCCCCACCGATGAAGGCAGCAGAGTCCAAAGGCAGCAGGAGCGCAGTCCCTGGCTGAGTGCATACACTCACATCGGTCTCCAGAGCCGGGATGCCGGCCAAGGAGCGTGTGCTGCATTCCTGCAGCAACGCACAGGCTGTTCTGCGAGGACCCAGCCTTTAGCTGGCAGCACGACAGGTCTTTTCAAACGGCACCTCCTGGATCTGCTCTAGGAGCTGCCAGAACAACACTTGCAGTGAGAGTTTAGCGCCCAAGCTCACACCACAGGTCAGAGCTTATCCAAAATGAGGACTTGCCTCCTTGCTTCTTGTTTTCTGGTTAAAAGGGGGTCTCTGCTGGCTCTGCGGGGGGAATGGGAGCAGAGGGGAGATGCCAGAGAAACTCTTCTCCTCTCTAATGCTGCAGGGCCCTGGGCAGAGGGAGGAGGAGGAGGGGGCGGCTGGAGAAGGGGCTCGCACAGAAAGCAGAGGCTGAAACATACCTGCCTTGATAATCTGAGGTGGGGGTGGCTGGCTGGGGGCCCTGGAGAAGATCATCTTCTTGGAGTCCACCAGGAGACGGCAGTAGCCTGCGATCAGGCAGGCAAAGTTGGTGGCTTCAGGCCACTCCATCAGCAACACCAGCGGCTGGAAGGCAAGAGAGGCAAAGCGCGTGAGTGCCACATGGCTCAGCTGATGTGGGACCAGTGCTCCAAAGGGCTTGTGCCGGAGCCCTGCACTGGTGTACCTGGTGAGCTGGCTGGCACTTTTAGCACCCACACAAGGAAGGGTGCACACCCTTGCTCCAGATCACCCAACAAATCGTTGTGTACAAGAAAGCGCCTCGCCGCAGCTGTAATTGCTGCTCGTCGACTCCCCTGAGGATGATGGAGGAGGTGGAGCCCCGCAGGGGGGCATGCTGTGCATGGCAGGGCCCCCACGCCACTGGCTCCTGATCGTTTGTCTGCATGCCGATGCTCTACCTGGAAGCACCAGTTTAACCATCAGGCCTTGGGGAGCCCAGGGAGTCTGTGGGGTCTCCAGCTGCCAGAAGCCCTGTTTCATTGCAGGCACCACGTCGCCCTCCCATAAACTACGACATCTGCTTCCAGCAAGATGCAGAAGGGGCAAAACCCCATCACAGGCTCCCCCAGCCACTACCCTGACTGAGCCTGTGGATCTTATTTAAATCTAACCCTTTGGAAAATTAAATTTGTGCTTAGGAGCAGATGGTGTTTTCTCTTTTAGGAGAGCATTTATTCGCATGCTAAAAAAGGTCTTTGCTTTGAAGAGAAGAAAAAAAAATCAGACACGATCGGTGTGGCACATATAACCTCACTGCACAATCTAGCGGCAGACATCGCGACTCTCCCACTCCCGGCTTGTCCCAAGGAGAGGGTCATCTAGCCCGGGGAAGCTGTCGGGGTGAGATCCACTCTTACCCACCCGGTGAGGTCCCGTGCACTGCTGGGACCCAGCTGGGCAGAGCAGCCTGCGCCAGCACAGCTCGGTCGAGCAGTCCACGTGTGGTCTGAGCCCCCAGCACTGCTCAAGGTGGACCCGTGAGATGGAAAAAAAAATTGACAGTGCCTTCAATAAAGTTATTGTATGGCAGCTCTAGCCCTCATCTACCCCTTGCACAAAGCACCCCTACCTAAAGGACCTTTGTACCCAGGTACAGCGCTTATCTGAGGCACCTGGGGGACGTTTAGCTACTGCTGTGGCTGCCCGTCCTGCCATGCTCAATCTCTTGCACACTGACAGCCCTCCAGGACTCAGAACAACTTGTTTACCACATCCAGGGCTAACCAAGCCCGTTTTAAAAACCACTTAAGCCTACGCAGTGTGAAAAGCATTTAAAGCTATTTTGGTTTTCTTGTTTTATAACCACAGGAGGTTTCTGGTACCCACTGGCCGGTTCTGTGCTCTGCTCAACACCAAGCCAACTCTGGCAAAAGAAGACACGGCCTTACAGCACATCACGCTCTGGACCATACAGCACAATGAACCTGGCTGTGAAGCCATCAACCCCGTCATCTGACCCATGTCATCCCCAAGCCACACCAGCCCCTGGCAGGGGCTGATTCCTCCTGGGGCCAGGGTGAAGAAGTTCCCTCCTTGGCTGCTGTGCAGAAAGAGAAAGGAAAAAAAATAACCCAATGTGGAAGAGAAATAACCCAACAAGCAAAGACGCTCTGCTGAGAGGCTCTGCCCCTGCCCGCTCCATGAGGCTCTTTCTGCATCATGGAAAATAAACCTGAGATGATAGATGAAAGGGAAAGTATCAAGACTGAGAGAAAGAAAAGAAGAGATTCACCACATAGCTCAAAGGAGGAAGGCATGCAGTGGTGAGAGGGGGTGACACCTCTTAGCCCAACTCCAGTCTTGACATAAGTGATGAAAGGAAACCATGTGTTCCAGTTCTGCCATATGAAGCATCCTTAAAACAAGTGCCTTCTACATAGGGCTAAGCCTTCTTGGGTTTTTCAAGCCATCTGTTGAATAAAAAGTGATTTGCGCATTTTCCCTCCTCTGTTATGCAGCAGTGAGGGTTTGAGTGCTAGCAACTAGAAAGGAAGCAAATGCCAAGGGGAGGGAGGCAATGGCTGATGAGCATCCACTACAGGCAGATTAAATTTTTAAAAAAAGGGTAGACGTGGTGCTTGGGGATACGGTTTTGAAGTGGTTTTGTCAGGTTAGGTTAATGGTTGGACTTGATGATCTTAAAGGTCCCTTACAACCTTAACGATTCTATGATTCTATGATTTTAAATGAAGAGGCCAAGGCCGGTTGAGAATTCCCTTTCAGAAGGAAAACTAAGGGGGTAGTCTCCACCACATGCAAGTCACCTGCCAGAGATTCACAGCTAGCTCTCAGGGACACTGAGGCTGAGTGGCACAGCGTCACGGACCTTCACTGCCTCCCTTCAGCCCGCGGTGCAGCCCCGGTACCCCAGCTGGGTACCAGCACCTCTGAGACCTGGCCCTATTTCCATCTTTGCTCAGATACCTCTGCTTCAGGATGCTCCCACCCATCCAGAGATGGGACCGTAGGTTCTTGCTGGCAAGAAGCAGCCCCTGGATCAGTCCTCCTGAAGGGAGATAGGACTGAGACACAACCACCCCGACTGGTGTTTCTTGCCTACAAATAAAACACATGCAATGCATCAAGATGTCGCCAGCTCCCTGCCAGGTCTCCGAGCAAGCCCAGCCTCCAGCCCGGCTTCCAGCAATCGCTGCATGGCGTGCCGGGGTTAATTGTAGCCCTCTGCTCTGAAAAAGAGCAATCTTAATACTGATTAGCATTACAGCTTAGCGAGGGGTCTTAGAAACGATTACGCTCACATCCTGGCAAGCAAGCGGCGTGAGTGTTCTTCTCTAATTGTCAAGCATTCAAATATTGTTATTAGGGATTAAATCACTTCAGGGGCAGCTTGAAGCCGTCCACCCGTGCTGCCGGCAGTGCTCTGGTGAGCTCCCCATGGCCTGGGAGCCTGCACCGCAGGGGCTCTGTGATTGGACTATTTGCTATTTAAAAAGATATCGAATGTGAGCAAAGCTGCTGCATTTGGGCTGTGCCTCTCCCGTGGCCTCGGTGGCTTCTCTGCTGCTCACTACCAGAGGTCTGGCTGTAACCCTGTCCCACATGGGGTTACAAGACTGAATCCCTCTCTTCCACCCACCTAGGTAATTTTGCCGAGATTGCAGCAGCTCAGCTGCCTTCGAGACTTCCACCCTGCTGCCACATCTCCCTGAAAGTGGCCAACAGATTGGAAAGTGATTCGTGGGGTCAAAAGGCAAAGGGGCAACACGACTACAGCAGCCTTGTTTCCTTGAAAAATCGGGCTACAAAGAGAAGTTGTCAGGGATGGCAACTAATGGAGATGTTATTTTTAGTCAGCGACAGTCTTGGTCACCATGTTCCACGCAGGCAAGGCTCTCAGGAATGAGATCTCATGGAGACAGCCAGGCACAGGTGAGCTGAACAAACAGTGACTTTCTGAACAGTTGCATAAAAAATTTCCAACTAACATTGCTACGGGTTTTAGCTGGTAAATTCAGGGCAGCTTTGCAGGGAGCTCTAAGTGCCAACAACGCAGGACTGTAGTCTGTGCTTTGGGCTTCCTTGTGATACCCATGTCTTGTGGCGAACAGGATTGACCTCCTTTTCTTTGGAAACATCCTGCAAGGAGCAGCGACGGCTCGTGCCTGTAGTCAATGTTGGCCTGGTCCCCACGGGGCTGGGGCTCATGCAACACCCCTGCCCTCCCCCCCCACCCCCCCGGCAATTTTTCTAACTCACTACTCAATCTCAACCAGACCTGACAAAAAGGCAGCAACCTGAAAGAGTGTAAATCTTCATCAGTTTTCTAAACCCGGTGGTGCGGTGGAGCAGAGAGACTTCTGTGAGCAGTCAGAAGCCAGGGAAGGGTGCAGCAGGAGCAAAAGCAGCGTCATTCCTCTAAGACCTGCTCCCTGCCCTGTTGGCACTGATTGTTTTTTTGGAAGTTGCCACAAAATGCAGTACCTCTTTCCCAGCTATTAATCAGGAGATGGTGTTAATCACCGATGGGGAGAAAGTTATTAACTAGGATAACCCTCCGGTTATCCTCCCGCCATGCACCGATAGCGTGTCTCATGCCAACCAGCCCATCCTCTTCCTCCTCCTCATCGGCACATTCTTGCTGCGACAGTGACGGGGCTCATACCTCGGTGGCCCTGAGGACTCTGCTTCCCTGGGATGCCAGAGCAGAAACGTCTGACTGATTTTTGTCAGGGCAGCAGCACCTTTAGGATGAACACTGATTTTACACAGAAGCAAACTTACTGGGATAATCCTACTGCTCTAAAAACGTCAAACATCGGATTCCCAGTGGGATGCACAGGTAAAGGTTCATTTCTGACCTGTAATATGCCAACATGAAAAGAAGCAAATTTTAAAGAGAATGCTCTTTCTACTTTTAAATGCATAAGACCAGCCTGAAATTATTGATGTTTTGATCTTTTACTTATACTGGTTTTCTAGATTTTTGAGTCCTAACAAGAAAAGGACATTTTTTTTTCCCTTAAAGTTTCCTGCTTGGCAACCAGTCTCTCTGGAAAGTAAAACAAAATACATTTATACTGGATATGAGGGATGAGTTTTCCATTAGCTTATTAAGGATATAGTGCTTTTTCTATTAAGCCTGCCTTTAAATCAAACCTCGATGTCCTTCTGGAGGATATGCTCTTGTTCACACAAAGGTGAAGGTTTCATAGAAGAACGCCTGGAGGAAATTTTATGGCCAGGGTTATGCTAGAGGATCTTAACAGTCCTCATATTTAAATTAATTTATGACCCGATCTATGCATGCTATAACCCTTAAGCTTATGTGCATTTCCTTTTAATCTCCCGCCTTTATCATGTACTTTGGGTCTTACTCTGCTTCCTTTAATGTAGTGCAGTAGAAAGGTGGGAGATGAATTTACTTAATTTATGTTCTCTGGTTTACTTGAGATGCACTGCCAAGTTTATATTTAATAATATAAGCATCCGGGCTTAATGAGACAGCAGTCAATTTTTCACTTGTACGTTGACCTTTCCTTCCCTCCCTTGAAGCATTATTAACTCAGCTCTATCAATACCAGGCTGCTTGTGATTAGGACCATTATTTCCCATTTGTTGATCAATAAACCTCCTGCCTTTGTTAGCGGCAGACCTTCAGGTTTCTGCAGCAGCGTCTCCTTCCTCAGGGTTTGAGCAGCCGCCACCTCAGCCGGGTGAACACCCTCCTTGTTCCCTGCATGGTCCCACGAAAAGTCACAGCGGATGGAGAGGTACCTCTATAGACCCCAAACCTGTAGGTTGTCTCCTTCTCTCCACTTCGACGGTGGTGCTGTGTCCCGGGGAAGGAGCAGGTCCAGCCTACGCCTTCTCATCATGCTGCAGCTGCCACCCTGGCTGGCTTGCATCTCCCCCCTGGCTACACAAAGGGCTCGTGCTCTTCCCTGGGAGATTTCTAATAACCAGAGCCTGCCGGTGCCTTTGGCATCCTCCATAATTCCTATTTGTTGAAGCAAGTTCAGGACTCCCAAAGTTACAGCACCACCAGGCTGTGCTTACAGCCATAGCACTGGATGCCCCAGGTCTGCTTGCTTGTTGATTTTTTTGTTGTTTGGGTTTTTTTTGTTATTGTTGGTTTGGGTTTTTTTTGTTATTGTTGTTTTTGGTTTTTTGTTATTGTTTGTTTGGGTGTTTGTTTTGTTTTTTTTTTTTAAATAAACAAATCAGATTTGGCTTTGCAGGCTTGGAAATTCATCTTCTCCACATGTTGTCTGACTCTTGTGTTTCTGGCTGTCTCCCATGTTTCTGGCTGGCTGCCGTCCCGGTGCCCACGGGCAGCGCTATGGGTGGCACTGGGGCTGGCACCACACACTGGTACGTGTTTTGCTTTACATCCTGCTAGAAAGGCTCTGTGAGGGGGAAAACTGCATCCGCACCTCCCACCCCAGGTACCAAGCCAAAGGAAATCTCAATCCCTCCTTCTTTCCCACGAGATGACAGTGTTTCAGAATGGCTTAATGCAAATAAAGATGAAGTCTTTAGGTCCTTCATCACTGCAGAGTCTCTCTCCTCGTGTAGAAGAAATCTGATGGGCTTCAGTCGTTGCTTGCGTGAGCGGGAGTAAAGCCACCTCGCCTGCCCTCGTCAGTTTGATGGAGCTCCCCACCATTTTCAGACTACAATTTGGCAAGACCACGTACGGCCTCGGCACCCACAGCACGTCCCTGCCACGCACCGGGGAACCTCTGGGCTTGGGACTGGCTGCGGCCATGCCGGCACCCGCTGCCGCCGGCTCCGGCAGAGGGGTCCCCATCCCATCGCCAGCGGGAGGGAGGGCCGGCCGGCAGGACTTGGCTCCTTCCAGGGGGAGAGGAGAAGGCTGCGCCCTGGCTGCACACGCCGGCTTTTTATTTGCATGGCAGGCTGGAGGCATGCCGGGGCCCCTGGGACACCGACATCAATAGCCAGATTCCAGGCACAGCACCAGCCGGGGACCTTTCTGAATTAATTTTTCCTTTGTTTTCCTCTGTCGAGTCTTGATCTTGGCTAAAGCGCCGGCTGGCGGCAGGCCCTGCTGGGAGACATGAAGTCAATTACCCCAATGCCTTTGATTGAATTGCGCTTGGCGAGGGGCCAGCTGCCGCAGGCTCCTGCCCCACAGCCCGGCGCGGGGACGAGGCGCAGCCTGGGACGGTTCCTCCCTTAAATTGCAAACGCTTGTCCGGGTTCAGGCGATCCGGCTGCCCCCCGAGTGTTCCTCTTTCATTCCCATTCGGAGGGCTGCGGCAGCTTTTTTGCCAATGTCAAGACTGTTAATAATAAAAAGCCCGGCGGCGCGTAGCTGTGTAAATCAGAAGGGAGAAATGCTCCATTTTAAAAGGCGTTTCAGTGAGAACAAAACCTTTGCTTCTGCGGGAGCTGCGGAGCTGCACAGCCAGGGGCGCGACCTGGTGGAGCCACCCGGCTGGACGTCAGGAGCCGGCTCCGATGTTCCCCAGGGAGCCAAGCACATCTCCCCACGCCTCCTGCACTGGGGAGCATGCGGGGGAGCGTGGGGAGCAGCAGCCCTTCTGCCTTCTCAGCACCCCAACAGCGCTGCCGGGCTTACCCGGGAGCCCGGCAGGAGATGCTGACACTGCCCTTCCCGGGATGGTGGGAGGTAGAACAGGGCTTTGCAGTCCTGCGCTGGCGAGGAGCGGAGATGCACGCCTGGAAACCCAAATCTGAGCTGGCTCAGAAGCATTGGCCGCTCTCAAATGCTGGTCCCAGCACTGCCGGGCAGCTGGAGGGGGAAGTCCCCAGGATATGCAGGTCTGCGGCGGCTCCCAGACCACCGAGACAAGCTGCATTTAATGCATGAAGACCACAGGAGACGCCATGTGCCACCACCCTGTCCCCAGCAAATGTATGAGTTCCAGAATCAGTGCTCAAACACCAGCAAGTCCAGAGTGCGGGAGGAAAAGTGGAGAAGCGATGGCCCCAGCAGAAAGGGGACTTTGCCAGGCGGGAATGACCACACGATCCTGCAAAACACCCACATGGCTGCAGCACAGCCGGGGAAGCACTGTCCTGCCACCAGCTGCATGCTGTGAATTTTCTCAGCATCTCCAAGCAAACCTGCCCCACTCCCTCCATGTCTGTGGAGGCAAAACCTGCTCCTCTCCTCCCAGCAGCTCCCTCGGACATTGCAGAGAATAAAAATCCTTCTCGGACCCAGCAGTAGAGGCCTGGAGGCTTTTGTTCCCCTGTCCTGAGGTTGCGCAGCTCCTCTACAAGGGGTCCTGCCAACATTTGCCCCCCCGCCCTTGCCACCCTCGCAGTGGCAAACAGCTAAAGAAATCAAAGCAGAGGCACCAGCCCTGGGTTTGTACCCCAAATGGGCTGTTTTAAACCAGATCTGAAGCCGAGGATGGAAAAGCTCCAAAACAAACCGATTAACTACCCAGTGAATAATTTAAAAGACAAACACCATTTCTTTTCCTCCTGAACTAAATGCAAATGGTTTATGATCTCCTCAAGCCTGCTTGTTACCTGAAAATCTTCCCCTGCTCCTTCCCGGCAGGTCTGTCTGGGCTGCGGTTGCAGGCACACGATGGATAAGGATGTCTGGGTGGCACTGGCTGGTGCGGTCCGGGTGCGCGGACCTCCCGGCTGATGGCTGCTCCGTGACCTGACCCCTTTTTTTAACCCTTAGGATCAACTACACGACATGAATAAACCTGGCGCTTAGAAATTCAAAATGGCCTTTCTGCACAAATCCCTTAACCGTCACTGAACATCTGCTGTTTCCACAGTAACCCAGCGAGCAGCTGCGACGGGGCTGCCGCCACCCCACTGATTCAGGCTGGCTCGCCCGCATCCCTGCCGTTATCTGGGGAACGCACCGGAGCACCAGCATCCCGCAACGCAGCACCGGGCATCACAGTGCAACGGCCGCAGGGGGACACCCCCACCTACTCTGCAACCCGCGGGGCTGCGACAGGCTTCCAGGGGCGATACGGATTTGAGCGCAGGTCCCCAGAGCAGTCAGGACACTACTTCGAGTACAACCCTCTAACGGTTTACGACTCACGGTGGAAACAGATTTATTTGCAACCCAGCGACACGTTCCGTGCAATAGAGTAATTGCAGAAAGCAGATTAGCACTGCAAGGTAATGATCTTTTTGCCTGCTTTTCTTAGCTTGCCTCATCCATCGCTGTCCTGCGTAGGATTAGCATATGCCTCATTTCGGAGCAGTCGTTCTGGCTTTAAACCCCAGCCCTTTGGATAACGGTTAAATGAAGACAGATAACGGCAGCCTCTACACTGGCGGGGTGCTGCTGAGCCTGCTGAGATTCACAAATGGGATGCTTGCTCCGCTCCAGGCAGGCTGAAGGGCTTTTGGTGGCTGTAGGCAGCTGCCTGGAATTTCTCAGGGAGGTAAAGCTGCTGTGCATGTGTACGTGCTTGTGGGAAGTTGTATGTGAGCTGCCTTTTCTCCAGCAATCGGGAGGCTGGACGCGGGAGAAAGTCTACTCCTACAGCAGGAAAGGGCTAGTGGTGTTATGGAGTTAATTACTGCTGCAGAGCACGGCTGAGGGGAGCGGCACTGCAGGATCCGTGAAGAAACCGCGTGGGACTTGCCACCTAATTTATAGCAGATGGACGTCAGCATCACCTCAGCCTCCAGCACATCTGCTGCTCCTGCGGCCAGTCTCAGCCACGCACCGGACTGTGCCAGGGGGGACACAACTGCCCTCTCCCATGCCAGGGAGGGGACAGCGGCACCAGAGGGGCCCGCGCACCCCACTGCGAGCTTGCTGCGCTCCGGGGGCTGAGCAGTGCCACGTGGAGCAGAGCTAACGCCGCACATCGCCCCGTGCAGTACTCGCAGCCGGTGATGTGACAGCAGGAACACACTGTGCTCTGAGCGCTCGCAGTGAGCCCTCAATCGCGGGGTTGTGACCAGCCTATTATTAACGTATTAATATCACGATTTATACACGCATATCTGGGGGGTGTGGGCACCAAGAGGAACCAGAAGCGTTACTCACGGTGCAGCTGATCCCTTGCTTATACCTCCTCCGTAAGCAGCAAGGAGACCTGGTGGGGTCCTGCACAGCTCAGGCAGCCAGGCAGGGAGGGCTTCCACCTGCCCAGGCTGCAAGGGAGAAGGTTTGAGGCTTTTGAAGGGTAGGGATAGGCACAGCAGGACACCAGGACTTCACCCGAGCAACGACTGACCTCAGTGGGATGCAGAAGAGGGAATATTACAGGTTGACCAAATACCTACTGAATTAAAAATGCAAAAAAAAGGCTTCACCGATAAAGCCGTTGGAGGGGGACAGCCAAAGCAGAGGGGATGAGGATGAGCGAGGCTCTGGCAGAGCCTGCTGGGATGTTACCGCAGTTCAGCAGAGCTGCTGGACCAGGCACAGGGGCAGCAGGGAAAGAGACTTGGAGGAATTAATGAGCCTGGTGGGAGGAAGTGCTAAAATCGCCCAGGAGAGGAGGCAGCAGGAGAACCCTAAACAAATCCACCATGATTACATCTGCGAGGCTACGGCTGAAATAGAGAGCGCAAACACGTATGCCGAGGGGTGGAAAGACTGCTCTGTGGGCTGAAGGGGAGGATAATGGAGGAAGCTGGCAAGATAGCCGGTGGTTGGCGTATTGGAGCCAGGGACACCCATGCCCACGGATGCCCAGCAATGTCTTCTCGCACTCTGAGCCTGACACCCCCTGTCCCATCACTTCCAGTTCATTCAACGATCCTGCATGGCTTGGCAAGTTCCACAAGCACTGCTAATGCATGAAACCCCACCAGTCCCCTCCAGTACCTGCATCCAGCCCATGTACGGCCATGGGCCGCTCCTCTCCAGCCGTGCTACCTGCCTGGCCTGTGTCACCTCTGTCTGCCCCAAGGACCCTGCTCAAACTGTTGGGTAGGGGTTTGGGTCATGGCCTGAACGCCACCATGCCTGCACCGTACACCCTCGGTGTCAGTCCCTCCCTCTACGCACAAGGAGCCAGCCAGGCAGGGGAGATGCTGCAGACCACGCGCCCCGTGACCGCAATGTGAAAGGGGCTTTTGAGTCCCTAGAAATCTCCAAGGAGATGCTCCAATGTGCACTTGTGTCCTGAACTCCCTCCAAGGTGAGGATCACAGCCTCTGCTAGCCCCCCTCCCCAACACCTCCCTCCACAGCACCCGTGCCTACCTTAGCATCCAGGATGCTCGTCTCCACCCGGGCCACCCCCTGGTTCTCCCTGAACAGCTGGATCTTGCTGACCTTGCTGAACTCCGACAGCACCGTGGTGAGGTTGGTCTTCAGGTCGATGACGTGGCTGATGCCGTGCCGGGGTCCCACCAGAAGCGTGGTGGCTGGCTGCTTCTCGTCCTGGTAGCACAAGCACATGGAGAGAGACAGACGGACAGGGGTGAATAAACGCACCCCGGGGCTGCATGGGCTGCACCTGGCTCTCTCCATGGAGCCAAGCCTCGATGTCGGCAGCTCAGCCAGGTCCCGGATGGCTTTTTTGCAGAGCAGCAGGTGAAACTGGTGCCGTGAACCCCCCTCCCTGAGCCTCCCTGCAGAGCTGGGAACGGTGTGCAGGATGCCAAGGCTATTTAAAAATGAAGCACCGAACTGACTGTCCACATGAAATATTCAGGCCTGCTGGTGTCACTACAGAGAAGTAACAGCATGTTACAAATCTGCCTGATCTGAGATTGCCTCTGAGAGAAGGAAGCAGAGGAGGGAGTGAATGCATTTTAGAAAAGAAGACTAAAGCCTTGACTGAAAATAGAGGTCTTTTGTGCTCTGGTCTGCCCAGGAAGGATGCTTCAAGCCAGACCTGGAGGTGAAGAGGAGCTGGGCAGACCACTGCAGAAGAGAGTAAGGGAATACTTTTTACCTCTTACACGTGGTTCAACTCCTAGGCTGGCTCAGTCATTGCTCTGGTGTCGGAGGCAAAAAAAAGGCAGGGCACCCACACCAGAGGTGAGTTGCCCAAGGCTGCACACCCAGGCAGTGTCGGAGGCTGGCTCCCACCGCTCAGCCACAGCTCCGGCCAGGCACCACGTGGTTCTGCCTTCACCAGTTTCCTACAGACAGCCCTTTGAGCCGCGTGGTGAGGAGCTCTGAGGCGTGGTGGAAGCAGAGCAGATCAAAGGCTGCAAGAAATGGGACCCAGGAGGCAAAGCGAGGGAAGGCAGGGAAGGGCTAAGACCTGGGGTGGGGGTAAAGGAAAGGATGGCAGAGAGGTGACACCTTACATGGAGACTCCTGGATGGGAGGTGGAGCAAGAGGGATGGAGAGGTGAGACAGGCAATGGGGAGCCTTAGTGGATCCACTGTTCTCCTGTTTGGCTTGGTGGCTTTCCTCCTGCCATAGAGAAAGTGAGGTGGCTTGGGTGAGGCGTGGAGATGCTTCTGATGGAGATGAGGGAGGAGTGGGCTGTGGCGGTTGTAGCTTCCTGAGAGCTGCCAAGCAGCAGTCGGGCTGGACCACTGCTGACGGAGACCGTAAAGCCAGCCTGCATGGACAAGCAGGGAACATGGTCTTTGCCACCTCCTCCGAGACGGCTGGCAGGATGCTGCCAGAGCAGGACCGAGCTATATGCATGTGTCTGAAACTACTCTGACTTCACTGAGCACATCATCTCGTTGCCCAAAAGGCTGGCAAGAACAGAGCTGGCCCTGACCCTGCGTAGCTGAAGATCTGACCTACTGTCCGCAGACACTCTGAAGGCTTTTCTGGATGGGCTTGGACCCCAGCAGGGCAAAGCAAGAGACCAAGGGAAATAATTTCTGTGGGAGCCACATCTCCCCTGGCTCCCCGCTCCAGCACACACTCAGCACCAGTGCCATCACCTCCCAGCCCATCCTGAATTACCGTACCAGTCCCACTGTGTTGAAGAGGACCCCAGCAAAGGTGGGCAGCTCGTTCAGGATCCTCAGGTACTGCAGCTTGGCCTGGGCTGTGGAGACCTGACAAAACACATCACACGGGTGATCACCACCAGCAGAAGGGGGAAGAAACGCAAGAGGCTGGCGCAAACTTGGGAGCTCCCAAGGAGGGGTGCGCAGTGTGTTGGCGGGCAGCGCAGGGCAGGGGCTGTGCTGGCAGCGAGTCTGGGGGCTTGACATGGGGTGGAGGGGTCTCCGCTCCCCTGCCGTCCCGGGCAGATGCTGGGAGGTAACTCAGAGCACAGGCACAGCCAGGGAGGAGCCCAGACGCTTGATGTGGAATGTATAATCCCCCCCGAGATGTATAACCCTCCTGGGGGATATATAACCCCCCTGGGGAGCTCTGATGGCTGCAGGGACCAAGGCAGTGGCTCAGCAGCCTCCTCCAGAGCTTTCCAAGCCCAGAAGCAGAGATAACAATAAACACAGGCTTAACTGATGTGTGCCGCTTCAGCCAAGCTGAGAGCTGGCTCTCGGCTGATCTCACCCCACTGATCCTCGCTGCAGTCCCCGAAATCCAGATCGGCTCTCAGAAGTGGATTCAGGAGACAGCGAGCGGCTGCATGGCTGTCACCCCGGGATTTATATCCCATCCAAGGTGACTTAAGCAGCAGTAATAGGAGTTGCTGAATAGCCAGGGACAACAGGATGGCTGGGGCAGAGGGCACACTGCCACCCCACCAGCCCTGAGCCGTGGCCGTGCGGGTTGGGCTCACCTTGGTGCCACCAGTCTGGTTCTGGTGGGCTTTGAGCTGCTGCGAGAGGGATTTCCGGAGGCTCTTCTCTTTGATGAGCTGCAGGAGCGAGGGGGGCAGGAAGGGTTCCAGGCCCCACTCCTTCCTATGGGGAGGGAAGCCTGCCTAAGCCACCAGGCCAGAGACCCCGACGATGGGCAGAGAGGACCAGCAACCAGGGATGCTGCCCGAGAGCATCCTCTTGCTGGGAGGGAGGGAGCTGGAGCCGCACCAGCACTTGCTTGGTGTCACAGCTGGAGCAGTGGAAGCCCCCACCCTGGGTCCCCAAGGGGATGGGACCCCCGGCTGGTGTCACAGCCCCCAGCACCAGGCTGGGGAACACAGCGGCGCCAGGCTCTGCAGCTGAGCCCAGCTCCCAGTCACCTTCACGTAAGGTTAAAGGATGCAGGGCAAATCCCCAAACCTCTTTTGGGGTCCTCCCAGGGTGCCATCTCCCCCCTTCCTCCCCGTGCACACTGGGCAAGGCTAGCCTGCACAGATGGATTCTGTATGGATTTAAGAGCACCGGGAGCCGCAGGAGGGCTGAGCCAGGGCCGCACGGCTTGGTGACGGGCTGAGATTACACAGCCACAGTGCCTTCTCCTTGCCTTGGAAGCCCGGCAGAAAATCAGCCCTGTTTCCCAAAGAAATGATCCTGAGCTCGCACCAAATTTCCTTGCCAGCCCTGGCAAGGCTGCCACGCATGGCTGGGTGTCAGCGTGTGGGGGTCTTACACGGCCACGTGGTGGGACCAGGGGCTGTGTGTCACCGCTGCCAAGCCCGTGAACCACCAGCCAGCTGCAGGGGGGCTCCCAGGGCATCTCATGCTCAGCACCCTGAAACATTGCTGGGAACGCCCCAGTTATGCAGGGGCTGTGAGCAGGAGCACGGGGAGGGGACACAGAGGAGGGCTGCACAGCAGAGTGGGGAGAGGGAGGACGACTCACTCCACATTCTTGAGGGAGACCTTCTGGCTGGGGCGGGTGGCCGAGACAGTGATGTAGATGTGGAGGGCAGCCAGCCCCAGCAGCATCTCTGGCTTGGGGTCTGTGCCGAAGCGCTCTCTGATGACATCGTTGCGGCTCTGCAGGAGGGAGGAGAAGGTGTCCTCAGACAGCCATGGGGACAGGGCACCGGCCACCTGAGGGATGCCTCCACAGGGCCCATCCTGGGCAGACATGTGGGTCACAAGCACCATCAGCTCCCAGTTCCCAGGGGTGAGCCCCCTACCTGGATGTACAGGTACTCGAACGCTGCAGGATCCCGGCGTAGCAGCTCCACTGGGTCCTTGGGGAAGAAGCTCACACGGAAGAGGCATCTCATGCCATGGTAGTGTGTCCTCTGCACAACCTGTAGCAGGAGCAGAGGGGAGTGGTGAGCCCAGGAGCCACCTATATTTGCCTTGCAGGGCAGAAGACCTCCCTCCCCTCTCCCCTGGGGGTGGAATTTGATTTCTCTCCTCCATGCATCATGTGATCCTTTCATCCTGGGAACAGCCCAGCCTTGCCTGGTGCTGCAGGGCTTTATGCCACCAAGGCTAATGCTTTCTCCACGATCCCCATTTTATCCCTGGTCCCATGCAGCGCCAGCTTCCTGGCTCTCCGGGGCAGGCCAAGGACGTTCACGAATGGTGTCTGCAGCTCCCCAGGCTGGACCACAGAGCATCTCCATGGTGCTGTCAGGGTGGGATGGGTAAAACCCTGCTTATCTCCCTCTTTGGCCAACCTTTGCACCCCTGAGCCCGCAGGACCATGCCAGAGTCAAGGAGAGACTACGCCGCCCCATGGCACAACCCCAGCCAAACCCCACACTTATGGGAGAAGAGCCTCCCTGTATCCCAGCCACCAGCCGTGGCCATCCCAGTGCCCTCCCACACCCAGTGGCTTACGTGGGCCAGCGGCTGCTTGTCCTGGAGCAGCAGGAACCGGTGGTTCTGCTCCGGGCTGGAATACTCCAGGACCAGGGCAAAGTGCTCAATGTGCCTCAGGGACAGGCGGTCCTGCAACGTCACCATCACGTCCTGCAAACGCCACGGACAGGCTTGGGTGGGAGCTGGCACCCCGTTGACAGCCCCCTCCTCCCTGGCAACGCAGCAGTGCAGGATGAGGCCCTGCAGCGCTGAGAGGGGCTGTGGGATTGTACCCAGCCACTGCCGGGCGAAGTGACCTCGCAGCAGGAGGTGACCAGCAGCCAGAACCCCAGCACCTCGGGTAACACTGTCACGTTTAGGATGGGGTGCGGGCTGCAGGGAGCTGGCCCCTGGCAGGGGGACTCGCAGGAGCATCCATCCTGGCTGGTGGGCAGGCTCACGGCAAGGAGAAAAGTTAGGAGTGGGAGAAAGACAGCAAAATCCCATCCCTGCCAGCTGCAAAGCGTGTCGCCCGGGGAGGCGGAGGGGCTATCTATCATGCGGTGGCAGTTCGCAGCCAGCCAAGCGCCGCTGCGGTGTTTGTGCAAGGAAGCAGGAGACAAGGAAAAATGGATCGGGCAGGCAGGAGGAGAGAAGCATCACGGTGCCGTGGGAGGGGGGACAGAGGGGCCCACCTTCACAGTGGTTCGGCCATCGAACGTGAAGGATTTGATCTGCCCGTTCTCCAGGAAACCCTGCAGCAGGTTAGGAATGAGGAGGAGAGCTTCTTTCTTCAACATGTCCTGGCACGCGGGGCCGGCAATGGGGGAGGCGAGAAGGATGGGGGGCACGGAGAGACGGAGGGAGGGCGGGGAGAGAGAGTGTCAGTGATGGAGCGGTTACGGCATCCTCTGCTCCTCTGGGCTTACGCGCTAAGAGGCACATTTCCCTTGAAAATGCAGTGTCTCTGCTGAGCCACTGAGAAGCGCAGAGCCGGAGCAATTCAGAGCTGCCTGACACATTCACCTCCCCGGCTCCCAGCAGCTGCAGCGGGAACGGAGCATCCCACTCGGTCCGGCACATCCCAGAGTGGTGCCAATGACTGGCAGCCTTTCCCGCCCCCCAGCTTGTGTCCCAGAGGGGAGGCGATAGCCAGGGTGGCACAGAGCCGATCCCCCTTTCCTAACCCGTAACCCAAGCCCAGCCCACCGCAACCTCGCACGGGCCCTGCGCGGGAAGCTGGGTGAAGACCGATTTTATTTAGAGAGGCATTTCAATCAGATAATTACTTAATTGATTTTGCTTAAAAATAGAATTTGCTAGAGGAGCTTTACAGGTTTTTTGTTTTGTTTTGTGTTGGGTTTTTTTTTTTTGTATGCTGCTTAATAAAACCATTCTGCAATTAAGAGATAATGGCACTGGGCTGGAACGCTACTGCAGCATAACAGTTTCCATTGCCACGCAGCAGTGCCCTGGTCACCCTGCCCCATACATGGGCACTCCTGTGAAGCCTTTGTCACCAGTTTGGAAGCCACAGACCTTCCTTAGGGCAGGCGCCGGCACTGCCCACATGTCACCTTTAGGTGCCCAGGGGGACTCAGGTGGCACCAGCTTTCCAAGGACAGTTTCTGGGGCTCCATCCAGACGGAGGGACAGGGGAGGATCATGGCATGTCCCCCCAGCACTGACACTCGCCTTGAGTGTACCCAAGGGCATCTGCCCTGCAGGGCTCCCTGGGTCAGAGGGCTGTTCTCACCTGCAGAGCCCAAATCAGGGGAGAGGAGCCCTGCGGCCCCCAGCCACCTTGTGCCCCACAACCCCAGGAACACCTCAAGGGGGTGAGTCACGGAGGAAGGCAGGGCAGGACTTACTGGGTCTGTCTCGCCGACTGTCACCTGCTCTGAAAATCGGACCTTCGCTGGGTTGGACCTTAGCTTCGCCTTCTTGGCTGCGCTGATGAAAGCAGATTTGGGAGACTGGAAAGAGAGCACTGGGTAAATCACTTGCCTGCCCTTGGAGCCATGGCATGGGGAAAGCCAGACATGGGGTCCAGAGAAAGCCCCTCCAAAGCCAGCATGATGGTGAGGAGCAGGCAGCGAACCATGAAACGGGGGGGTGGAAAGCAAGTCCCCTGTGCTGTGGTTATACAGTGCTGCAGGCAGGGCCAGAATGATGAGCAGCAGGCCCTGAAGTCACACCAGCACCCTCAGCGTGACAGGGGAGGCTGCACCCCCAGCGGGCACATGTGCCTGGCACCACCTGTGCAGGCTGAGCTCCAGCAGACATGAGCCAGGGCTTGCTCGGAGGCATTGGCACTGGTTTGGATGGGAGAGATGAGCCCCTCGGATGTGGGTCTGCAGCTGCGGGGAGGAGCTGGGTGGCTGGGAGATGGGAGATGGCAGGACCCCAGGCAGCCCTGCAGGATGTTCTGGTGGCAGTGCCAGGCACTGGGGAGCCTCTGCCTGCACAGGCTCTGGCACAGAGGTGGTCGTGCCGCAGAGCTGTGTGCGTCTGAGGGTGCTGGCATCATTAGAGCAGCTTGCCCTGGCTGGCAGCCATCCAGGGCCAGGAGCAAAAAAAGCTTTTTTTGAGCCCAGCACGCGCCCTGCTCCTGACGGAGCAGCACTCCTTCCTGGAGATGCCACCGGGGAGCTCTCATACATATTTCCTTCAGTGACATCAAAGGGCTCAGTAAAGCAGAAACGATGCTCTGCCATGAGCACCCCTGGCATGATGGTTCAATCTGCTCCAGCGCCACGGGCGCTGAGCCCCAGTGCACCATCACCACCAGTGCCAGCACCACCGCCAGCTGCACTGCGCGGGGCCCGCAGCCCAGCACTCCCGTCTTCCCAGGGACTCTCTGGCTAAGCCTGCTGGGAACGGCAACGGCACGTACCTCCCTGCTGCCTCTGGCATGACAGGTCACTTCATCAGACACACCTGATGCCCTCAGCAAACCATACGGGTTTGGGGATATTTTTCCTCCCTCCCTCCTGCGAGGAGGCAGTGACGAGGACAGGGAGGTGGCTGCTTGCCAACACAGACTCTGCGGGGCCGCAGCAGCTCTCAGACCCAACAGCTTGGAAGAGCCTTGGGGTGGTGGGACACCAGTCCGTCACCTCAGTTGAGCTGCCTGAGTGGTTCCCCAGGGCCTCCAGGGACCCCACCTCAGACTCCCAAAGGGCTCTTAACCCCTGTCCTGGCTTGCCCCGGGGCTGGCCATGGCCCCGCTGGTCTCACCTGGTGGGTGTGCAGGACCGTGAGGATGATGAAGTCCTTGGCCTTCCTGTGACAGAAAGGAGAAATGAAGGTGGACGGGACCTCACGGTGGTGGACCTCAACATGTGCATCTGGCTATTGAGAGAGCACATCCCACCCTTCCAAGCCCGATGGTGGCCGGGACCTTTGTGGGCTCCTTGGGGTGCTCAGTAATACTGCTGTGGGTGCTCTCCCAGTGCTGCCCACCCCCTGACCAGCCAGGAACGGGTACGGCACTTGCTCCAAGGCACTCCCTCTGCTCAGGTTGAGGCTTTCCCACACCAGCAGTGACCACAGGTTACAGTGGAGCATGGGGCTCCCAAGGCACCCCAAGGCTCCAGTCGGGGCACAGAGCCCCCTCCCCGGAGGCGATAAGGGATGAGTGTTGTCCTCACCTGACAAGCTCAATGAATCTCTCTCTGGGGGCTTCACTCACATCCTCATCGTTGATGGCCAAGATCTGGTCTCCTGGCAGCAGTTTATCCTCAGAGGGGCCGCCTGCCAGGAGAGAGGGTCAGGGCCAGCCCAGGCATCCCGGACTGCGGGGCAGGGGGGAAGCAGGAGGGTCCCAAGCACCCCCAAAGCGTTTGCCCTTGTATGTGGCTGTGGTGGTCACCCCGCAGGCCCACCGGAGGGGACAGCAGAGGACAAGACAGGAGCCCAGGGAGGGGTCCCACCAGGAGTAGGTGCTGCTGTGCACCTTGTGGCTGTGTCCAGGGACCCCCCCAACTGCACACCCTACCTGCTGCCACTGAGCGCACCACCACCGGCCTCTCGCTGCCGGCCACGAAGCCGAATCCGTAGCAGGGGTGGCGCTGGACCGTCACCTGTCGGATCGTGTCCGAAGGCAGCTGCCCACATTCCATATCATCGCCACCGCGCTCCTCCGGCATCACATGGCTGCGCTGCAGAGCGGAGGGGCAGGCTGTAATGCACCCCATCACGGCAGCCCGCCCCGCTCGCCCCAAGCCCTCTGCGACCTGGAGGGCAGCCCCCCTCCACCCACCTCCTGCATCGCTGCCGGCACTGCGGGTCCCAGCAGCTTGCCGGGACATCCACAGCCCCCCCGTCCTCCCTTGCAGAGCGGTGCTGCTCAAGTGCCCGTCCTTGCCACAGTGCCAGCAGCTCGGGCAGGGGGACATTCATAGAGATACCCCCCAAAATCATCCCATCCTCTACCAGCATCTCACTGTCCCATCCCCGTCCCAGCGTCTCACTTCATTAGACGGGAGACCTGTGTGCGATAAACTCCTGGTGGTGTGACATCCTGAGGGATGCCAGCACCGCGAGGTTCAGAGGAGTCGGCAGCCCTGGCATGGCCGGAGTGCCGTCTCTGCAGAGGTTTAAGAGCAAACTCAAGGGCTGGCTTTCTCACACCGTGTAACACGGCTGAACAATATCAGAGATAAGCGGAAACAAGTTCAGCCAGTCTGAAAACTGGGATTAAGGCAGGCTCAGCCATGGCTGCTGGCACTATGACCGAGTCTCTGCCGCCAGCCCCGGGATTCCTGAAAGCACTGACAGAAGCCGGGAACACCCAGCCCAGGGTAAGGTCATGCCAAACCTGCCCTTGGCATCCCAGAGCAACACCACCTGTGGCTCCGGGCTGCTCGGAAGGGATGCGAGCCCGCTATCGGGGAGCAATCCCAACACCATCGGGATGGCGGCGGAGCACAGCACAGACAGATGGCAACATGCACGGCCGCAACCAGGAAAACAAAGTGATGAACGCGCCACTGTTTCTGTGCTACTCGTTGCTTGTTCCTGTCCAGACTATTTAGCCTGCTTAAAAAAAGATCCTTCCGGCCTTTTGGCAACACATCAATTGTTCCGCCTCTTATCAGTTTTGGATTTGATGCATCATCCATCTAATGCAATCCGTCTGCATATCTGACACCCCCTACCCGCTGCCAGCACCGCATGTTGGCACCCGCTGCAGAGTGAAGAGGGACAGCGCGCGGGGCCGAAAGAGGATGGGAGCTTCTTGCAGCTCAGCACAGGCACAGCTTCGGGCTTCAGCACATCGCTGCCAGGAAAGACAGCCTTGTGCCAGCCTTAATCCCCAGGTGACCTGTCCTGACACCGTTTAAGGGAGCAGGGTCGGCCCTGTCCCTGCTGCCTTGTCTCCCATGGGAGCCAGGAGGGCTCTGAGCACCGGGCGCCTCCACCCAGTGTCAGGGATACGGCACTGGCTGTGGATGAGCTGCGTTCCATGGTGATGGGATGCCACCGCTGCTGGGTCCACCCTGACCCACCTCTGCTGCCAGCTGGACGAGTACCCATGGCTTTCCCCACTTCTCATGGCTGGAGAAGCAAAANGCGGTCCCAGCGGGGGTGCAGCACCCGCCGGCGCCGGGTGCAGAGCCGGCTCCGTCGCCAGGAGAGCGCAGCTGCGAGGAAGCGCAGGCGAGACCGTCTCCCCTGCGACTGGCTACGCGCCGCCTCATTAGCTGCTCTGCTACTCCCATGAGCATTTAAAAGAACAACAGCAACAACAAAAAAAAAAATCACACGATTCAACCAATTTTCTCAAACGAACGTTATCCAAAGCCATTGTCTGCAGCTGAAAAGGGGACTGAACATAGCGCTGTGTCTACACGCACCTGGCATGGCCAGGGAGAACGCCTGCTGTTTGCCGAGATGGAGCTGGCTGCCAAGAGACAGCAGGGCTGCCGAGGTGCTGACTTCCCAGGGGATACTCCCCTTTTCATCCCCCCAAAACTGCCCACAGCAACCCCAGCCCCCCATCCAACAAGCCCCCACAGCGCATGAATGTGCGGATGAACCACGGGGCTCAAAGCACGGGGATGCTTCAGAGATGTGGCTGAGCTCAGTGCAATTGCTCTGGGGAAACCGAGGCAGGGGTTTGCTCACCAAGTCACAGCCAAGTGGATGACAAATCCCAGATTACAGCTGCCCAGCAAAGATGTTGTGTCCCCGCACCTGTCCTTTTGTGTGCAATTTGGCAGAGGGTCTCACCTCTGCTCCTTCCTACGGAGCCCACGGCCGAGCCACAACCCTCCGATGACTGCCCAGGAACAGCAGTCTCTCACGCAGCTAAATTAGCATCAGAAAAGATTAGTGTCGAAATCTTTGCAGCTTAAACAGAAAAAAGGATAAGAAAGCACACCTCATTTCAGCCACAACCAGTCTACCATCCAGCGTTAAAGGCAAGAGGGGAATAAAGAGCTGGACACTGACAATAAAACTCCTTTACTGGCCTCTTAAGCTGTTTCTCTCCTGATAAGACTTTGATGCTGCAGAAGCATTACCAGGAAATTAAATAAAAGAGGACCAGTGTCCTTGTAAGCAGGACTTACCCACTCCCGGAGAAGCAGTAATGTGCTCAGCAGCAGGTACGACATGCCTTCTCTGGGCTGCGGCTCTGAACATCTTTCCCGCGGCAGCTCTCCCACGCTGGCCTTGGGGCACAACATGTGCTCACCCCAGACCACAGCAAGAGGCTGGAGAAAACCAGCAGCGGGTAACGCTTTCCCTAACACTGGTAATTACAGCTTGGCTGCACCTCAGGACCGCAGGAGCCATCGCTTCCCCGAAGCCTGTTTTTTGTGTTTCTTCTTCTAATTCCCGGGCAGAGAAGCGCACTGGGCTGCAAATCTCCCAGCCTCACTCTCGTAGCTGGGAACTGGGGCTATAAAACAACCCCTGGCGTGCAGCAGCTCTGCCCTGTCAGCAGCACCCAAACCCAGCCCCATCCCGGTCTCAGTGACCGGTGATCCAGGCCACGCTGCTTGAAAAACACCCGCCACCCCCCTCGGTGAGCACAGACCAGCGCTGACCCCATCCCACCGCAGGGAGCAGATGGCCGTTCACGTCCGTGTCCCCACCCTGCCTATGTCCCTGCCTGCCTGCTGCCTGCCCCCAGCCCGAGAGGTTGCTTTGTGTCCTCTCGTGTCACCGGGGACCACCGTGGCACAATGCCACGGAGACACAAGGTCACTGGAAAACAGCTCAGCACGAAGTGAAAGGACTCGCCAGGAGAAACCCCCCTGTGCCTATCAGCAGCAGGAGCCCACCATGGACGTGCCCCCTGTGGGAGGATGTTTGCTCCTCACCCGGCTCTTCACAGTGTCTCGACACAGGCGTGAAGATATCCCCTCTCCTGGGGCTCGGACACTTATCTTCTGTGCTCAGAGCTCAGACACCAATCCGGTCACGCTCTGCCACCCAAGATAAAAGAGACATCAGCTCTGTCCGGTCACTCCTCACCACAATATGCCGCCAAGGGATGTGCCTTCAGCTTCCTGAGTGCCTTCAGACCTCCACGCTACAGAGCAGGGCTGAATCCAGAGCCCTCTTTTCCTCCAGACAGATAAAGGCAGCGCAAGAGTTAGTTACTCCAAAAGCTGACATGTACATTTTTAATTTCCTACTGCAACAAACCTCTGCTCCCTCTGAGGACTGTTTTTTTTCCCTTTGCTTTTAGTGCTGACTGACCATCTCTCCGAGTGGGAAAAGCCACCAGAACAAACTAATACCATCTGCCTGGGAGGAGCGATGGTGTCCAGGACACTTCCACTGTTTCTAACTGCCTCTAAACAGGACGGCACCAGATGGAAACACTTTCTGCAGCTGAAGAAGGGCTTATGGCTGAGCCCCGGGATGGGGAGTGGGTATGGAAAGGTCTCGAGCCTTTTGTGGAGGGGCACTTTGCACAGACGGCGCTGCAGGGGTGGGTGCCAGCTCTCCTCCTCCTTCCTCTGCCGCCGTGAACACCCCGAGAACAAACAGAGCCTGTGGATTCCTGTTTCTCTTGCTGCAAAACCGTGCCCAGCTCCTCCATCTGCCGGGCTGCAGTTGGTGAACGGCTTGCGAGGCATGTGGGATCTTGAGCACGTGTGGCAGCGGCAAGAAACGCCGGGGAACGGGCCAAGAAGTGTTTTTATGGGGAGCATATGGCAGCTCCAGCCTCACACGCTGGTCTCCATCTCAGATGGAGCCTGCAGGGCTGCCAGGGCATGAGCGGACCAACAGCGGGGACGAGAGCAGAGCAGGCAGAGCCGGCCGGCACGGGATCTGTCGCGATGTGCATCTCTGCTCCATCAGCTCTGCACATCTGTGCCCAGCAAGCATCTGGTCACCTTGGAAGATGCCATTTGGACCACGTTAACACGTCAGACGTCCCCAGCAAGGGCAAACAGATACTTCCAGACCACAGCGAAGCTGCTCAGACACGCAAAGCACACGGAGGTGGTGTTTGATGGCCTGGTAACGGCTGTCCTTGCTTTGGCGGCAGTTAACGGCTGGCTGAAGCGAGGAGGGTTGGACCGAGGGGTGCCAGCCTGGCTGAGACCAACCTTAACGGCAGCAGAATGACCCAGGCCTTCAGGGCTGAAGTCCTTCATGGACCCAGCCCAGAGAACTGCAGCCTGCGTATGGCTCTGCCGTACAGCCCAGGGCTTTACCCCCTGTGCTCCAGCTTAGATTTGCTGTCAACAGTAGGAAGCAATTTAAAATCAGTAGAGCTCTTCAAAAGAGTTAGCAAGGGTTAGCTTCACTGTTGGCGCTGGGTCTGTCCTGAGCTGGCAGGTACGCCAGGTACGCTGCTGGTACAGAGGGCGGGTGCCAGATGGCAACCATTCCAGGGCAAAAATACTCCACGCTCTCAGCGCAGGAACAAGCAGACGGTGAGCAGAGTTCCCCAGCACAGCCGGTGCTGAGCTGCTCGAAAAGCCAGCGAGCGGCCAAAGGCAGCTGTAAATAATGAAGCAGCAGCCGCAGCCTGGCTCCGGGCAGCAGCCGCAGCTCGCTGCTGCTCAGCCTGCAGCTTTTTAAATGGTCCTGGCACCTCAGCTAGAGATAAACACAAGCAGAAGGGCAGGGAGGGATGAGGGTCAGGTGGAAATCCCAGGACCTGTGGTACCCCAGAGGCGGCAGAGCGGGATGGAGAGGGCTCAACGCTCCCAGCAGGGAGTGGAACCGGCCTGACCTGCGTCTTGGATGGCAAGAGGAGCCGTTCCCAAGATAATGTTGCTTATTGACAGAAAATACAGTGTCAGCATTGCTAACAAAGACCCTGCACCCCAACCTCCAGACACGCTCAGGTCGGCAAAAGAAACAGCTTCTGCACAGGGAGAGACTGTCGTAGGACAAGCCCTGTGAGACACAGCCAGAAGCATCACCGAGAATCTGGAGCCCAGCCAGGATCACACCTTCCACAGGCAAACACAAACATCATCTTCCCCATCTAAGACTTGGGCTTTCCAGCCTGGAAAGAGGAAGAGTATGAAGAACCGTGATGGGGCTCCTAAAACCAGCCTGACACGGGGCAGAGAGGCGGCACCGCATGAGAACTGGAAAGCACCTGTGGAAGGAGGTTTAACACATGGAAAAGGCAGGACTTTGCCGCCCAAGAGCCAATTAATCCCTAGAGCTTGCTGCCACAGGATGCTGGGGAGACTGTAAATTCAACTGGGTTTGAAAAGCAATTTACAGCTAATAAAGCCAGAGGCCTCCAAAATTCCCATGCTACAGCTTGCCAAAACTTGGGAGAATTTACACTGAGAGGAGTCTGATCGGGATGAGCTCTCTCCCTCAACACACAGCGGGAGAGAGGACCTGAGCCCACCTCTCTGGCACACTGATGGGGCATGTACCCACCTGCGTGTGTCAGGCCACTGGCACCGGGTCCCCGAGGCGCATGTGAGCGTGGCAGAGACAGGACCTCGCTTGCAGGCGCCCCAGCGTGCCGCCAGCTGCCTTCAGCAGGCAGCAGGGCTCCAGGGCAGGCGCTCGGCAGCAGCGCCGCGGGGCGTCGGGTACCTGCGGGAGCAAAGGATGCTGAGCGTGAGATGATGAAGACCTCCAGGGAGTCCACACGCGCAGCCTGGCCGTGCCTGCACAAACCAGGGACAGGTTGGGGTGCTGTGAGATCTGTCTGAATGCCCCCCAAAGACAGCGGGTTGCCTCACTTGTGCAGGTTTCCATGCTGTTACAGACACCGATCTCCTATATATTCAATTTGTTTTTAACTGGAGGCTTCCACCATTTTCCCTATGATTTTTGGCTGTTTAAGGGATTTTTGTTCTCTGCAGCTGGAGAAGCACCTTGCCGAGAAGAGGATGAAAGCAAAATCCTTTAGCAACAGGGTGAGGGCCAGAAGGCTCATGCTGCTGCTTCACCCAGCGGCAGGCAGGGGAGCTGCTGCCCCGGGGCTGCCGGCAAAACCCAACTGGGCTGGAGAGCCTGGGCTGGAGGGGAGAGAGACTTGGGACAGGCAGGGCTCCCCTGGCAGGGCTCTAATAAATCTGCCTGCAATGAGAGAGGGATGGTGAGAGGAAAGCCCATCTCCTCTCTAGCGCGTTGAGCACGTGCCCTGAGCATGGGCTGCAGAGCCACGCCAAGGGACGATTTTTTAAAGGTATTTTTCTTTCCCTTTGGCGATGCCCAGTGGCTGGGCACTAATCTAGGGCCTGGGAGAAACTGGTTTCCAGTCCCTCCTCTGCTACCATCCGCCGCGGTGACCATAGGCACGGTACCTTGGTGCTCTCCTCCGCGGTGCTCCACCGGTATCAGCGGGCAGGAGCCCCCCTCGCCCAGCCAGGGCAGGGCTGGGGAAGATGTTACGGTCTCGGAGGGATTTTTATCTCTGCGAGGACTACAGGAATACAGTAAACAGACAGTCAACACTGTGCTAAAATGAGGTGAACACATGAGAGGATTAATCAGAGATAAGGAGCGATGGAATAAATTTCACAGCACTTTTCTCCCTTATTTGGGTGACACTTCAGCTGCGTGATGGGGGCTTGGGGTGACACCAATCCCCACCACAGCCTGGCCACTCTCTGCCGCTCTGTTACTGCTGCTGATTGAGCCACTCAGCTCCTGCGCTCCCTGATTTTAACCCGGGAGACCTTCGTGTTGTATTAGCTTTGCTTTCTGGCAGTACTGCAGACAAAGACTCTCAGCCCTGTGGGGAGAAGGGGGCTTGCACCGGGCGATGGGTGCCAGCCCCGGGCACTCCTGCCCCTCTCATGCTGGCACGGGCAGCTTGGACCCAAACCAAGCCTTTCCTGCCAGAGACCCCAAACGCACACAGCGTGTCCCCAGCTCTGGGGACAGGCTCTGGCTGCTGCACGGCGTGGTGGCTCCTCTCCGGCGGTGAGGCAGCAGGAGCACGGCTCCCTCCACGCCTGCCCGGGCACCAGGCGAGGGACCCCGTAGCCACCCGCCTTGCTCCAAAGGACTTGCGGGAGGAGAAATTTATTGCTGCATACAAAGCCCAGAGGGGATTTAAATAAAGGGGGGTGAGTTATGGGTCCTTTACATCCCATTAGCAAGAGGGCACTGCCTGCATCCCCTCCCAGGCGGCAGTGAGGGAGATTCAGGGAGGCTGTCAGCCCCTCTCTCCCAGCACCGCAGAAAGAGGCTTGAAAATCCAATCAAGCACTTTCCTTTGGGCCCTCACGAATCCCAGGACTTTCACTTTGGATTTACAGAGAGCAATTTCCTCAGCTGATGACTTGCTGGAGGTTTTCGGGACTGCTATCTCCACCCAGCGCAGAGCAGAGAAGGGGCCTGGGGGAAGGGATGCCAATGGAGGAGGCAGGACAGCAGAAGCGACAGCAACGTCCCCAGCCCAGACGGCTGCGTGACAGCCCCTGGCTGCAGAGGGAGAGTGGGTCGGACCCAGTGAACTCACCCAGCACCTCCCAGTGTGGTCCAGCGACCCACGGCTCAGCCCTGCCAGCCCATCCAGGGCGAGAGCTCGCCATGACACTGAAGTAGCAAACCCTGGAGCATTTCTGGCAGCACAACGTTGGTGAGAAGGTCCCCCAAGCCACGACAGAGCTGGCCCATGAGCCTGTTTGCGTGGCAGCGGGGACTGTCCCACCAAGCCCCCAATACTGTTACCAGCCTCGACCAGAGCTATGCAGGAACCTGCTTACAGGAGGTGACAAACACCATCACTGGGTCCCACTCCACCCTGCCTTTTCCAGGAGCCCTTTCCACGTTCCGAGGCTCAGTGAATCTCTTGAGCTGATGCCAGATAAAGGCAAAACTATTAAAAACAGAAAAAAGCAAAGGAGCAGGGGGAGCCTTCGAGCACGATGCTTTCAGCCTGGGGCTGCCGACATTTCTAGCAGAGAGGCTTAATTTTTACTTCTTTATAATCTCTTTATAACCCGCTCCGAGCTCTGCTGTCTGTGCCGGCGTGCTCCCGGGGCGCAGGGCGAGGAGGGGACTCTGCGAGCTGCAGCGAGCGGGCTTGCGAGTGCAGTGCGCTTCCCAGGTAGCCCGGTCTAAATATAGAGGCACACGCGCCCACGCGTACTCTGTTTTCTACACATGTGTGTACAAACGTTGCACCGAACCAGCAGCCTCGGGAGATGGCGTCTCTCTGTTTGTCGACGGGAGACACGCGCGTTTCACCAGCTGCACGCCTCCTCGCCCACGAGTCACCTGGAGGCACCCACCTGGAGAAACGGCACCGGCACAGGGACGTGGGGCTGCTCCTGTGGTGGCACAACCTGGCACGTGTGCCCCAGGGTCCCAGGGGGATGCACACAAGCACGCTTTCCCATGGGATGCAGGCACGCATGGTCTCCCATGGGATGCGCACACATATGGTCCCCCATGGCACACAGGCTCCCAGGGTCCCTGTGGGATGCATGCACACACGGTCCCCTGTGGGATGCAGGCAGGGGTTCTGGGAATGCCCAGGGGACCTCCCTTTCAACAGGCCAAATATCACCCAAGAGCTACCGCCTGCCCACAGCACAAATCCCTGCCGGTCACCCGCCAGGCTGCCCGCCCACTGGCACACAGCCCCCGCGCTCTGCCGGGGCTCGCAGGCAGCACCCAAGGTCTCACTCGCCCGGCTGTGGCAGAAGAAGCAGCGCAGATGCCAACGCAGCCTTTCGGTCCCCGGCGTACCAGATGGGACCAAATTACCAGCAAGAGCGAGATGCTCATTACCCACGTGCTGTGTGGGTGCCCCCCGCCGCCGCCGGCTTGGCTCTCCCCGTGCTCCGCACGCACCACGGTGTTTGGAAAGCGTCAGTAACGCTGAGAAACACCCTGACAGGTTTCCAAATCAGACTAAATGATTTATAAATTACCGATGTCATGAGTTTGCCTCCCCTGTCAGATGAGGGGGAGCGACAGCTCAGGCTGCTGCTGGCAGGCAAGCAGCGAGCGCCTCAAACGGAGTCGGCACGCCGGCCACGTCCCGCACACCACTCCTGATGGAGATGCCAGTGTGGCTGCTGCTGACAGCCTGGTGCTGCATCTACGCACCGAGCTTCATAGCAGCAAACCTCAGCATTCCTGCTGCATAGGAATCTGATGGTTTTCTGAGTTTCTGCTGTACTAATTAGCTTGATCAGCCCATGCAAATCAGTTTCTGTTTGAAACCAGCCTTATTTAACGGGACCCGCCCGCTCAGTATTTCCCTCCTGAAGTTTTCACACAGATCAATCTTCCCCATTTCAGGTGTGAAAGGCAAGTGGGACAGCGAACGGTGTCACCTGCCCCGGCACAGGACCCAGCTCAGTGCCCACTGGCAATTTCTCAGCTTCATTTCTCACGCGCGAGTTGACGTCATTTCCAGAAACAAAGGGGCTTAGGCTCTGAAAACCCATCTCCTCTGGCAACGGATTATGTCGTTAGATCATTCCAGCCATTTAGAGGAGCGTTTGGATAACCAAATTTACACAATTTAGCCCTTGGTGTCAGCGGGTTCAGGAGAGCCCCTCCGCTGCGGCCTATTTTGAATATGCAAATGAACCACGCACAAGGAGATTCATTTTGTAAAGTGCAAGCTGGAAAAGCAATGCCAGTTCTCATCCATTTCTGGCTGACATTTTATTTAATAGGCTATTCATTTGCCCCGGCGTCCCCAGCAGCAGTAACAACCGCCTCTTCAACCTCCCATAACTCACCGCGAGCACCTTTCCTGGGAGCCAAACCAGGGGTCCCGGCGTCTTGGCGGGATTTAACCCTTCTGATCCCCCTGGGACCACGGCTCGTTCTCTGCCTGGCAGTTAACAAGCCCTCGGGGCAGGGGTTCCCCTGACAGCCGTGTCCTGGAGGAGGCTGATGGCATTAGCAGCGGTGAAGGTGTTGCGACAGCAACCTGTCCCCAGCTGTTCAATGCCACATCCCCGGCGCTGGCTCCAGGAGCCCTCGGACGGCGCTATGTCTTCCAGCACTGACTGATAACCCCAAATGCAGAGATAACCCCCAAACCCTGATCCTTCCAGGGATGCAGAAGCCTGAACCCTCTTCGAAGCACTGGGGCAGGGGTCCCTGAGCTCCCTAGAGAGCCTGGGCTGGAGTCCAAGTCAACCCACGCAGACTGGGACCCTGGACCAAGCGTTTCGGTGTGCTGTACCCCAAGACATGCACAAGCCCAC
This sequence comes from Ibidorhyncha struthersii, assembly GCA_013398815.1. Classification (NCBI taxonomy): domain Eukaryota; kingdom Metazoa; phylum Chordata; class Aves; order Charadriiformes; family Charadriidae; genus Ibidorhyncha; species Ibidorhyncha struthersii. The sequence goes on along the minus strand of VZSZ01007073.1, from coordinate 60,377 downwards.
CGGCAAGTGAAACCCTTGGGGAGAACACAGGTCTGCTCCGAGCTCCTGCCCAGGACCCAGGAGCCCTCTGGCTGGCTGTCCTGCTTGGGTTTATCTTGCTCCCTCCTACCTCTTTTCTGTTCAGCCCCAGAGCCCTGCTACAGTGCTCCCGGCTGATCTGCAGGGGCTTTAGCTCACCATCCACCAGGCTGGACTGTGAGGCTCAGCCCCAGCCAGGGCAGGTAGAGAGCAGGTCTCAGAGGTTGTTCTCCCAGACCAGGCTTGCGCAGGGCAGACGCTAAGCCTAAATGAGCTTTGCTGAGGGAAAAAAACCCTCCGGCAGAATGGAAGGGGGATGTCTGGATGGGTGTCTCAGCCCTGCAGAGGGACAGGGCAGCAGGGCCAGGGGCTGCCTCTGGGAAGGGAGCGTGTGCTGGAAGCAGCCAGCTGCCCTGGGAGACCACGACCGGCACAGCTCTCCCCACCAACTGCGCTGCTTTCCTCCCCCCCGCCCTTTCTCCAATTTATCTTTTTGACACGTTCAATGATGCTCCTGCAGACTGAAAACAATAGAGACAGAGTTTCAGCCAAGGCAATTTCGGAGCTGAATCAAAGCTAAAATAACCTGGGCATAGAGCAGCTGAGCAAAGACAACTCGGCGAGGGGGGACAGAGCAACGCGGGTGTCCTGTCCCCCTCTGCAGCTCTGACCACCTGGCTGGCCGGCATGGGGGACAGCGAGTCCCACCCAGGAGCTCAGTGTGTCTCT
>VZSZ01007073.1:0-39462 GCA_013398815.1 Ibidorhyncha struthersii | reverse complement strand
CTCCGCTCTCGCTCCCTTTTCGCTTTCTGCGGCGGCGGAGTCCCCTTCCCCGAGCACCAGCCCGCTTGAGGGCCACCGCGCTGCCCACCCCGCTCCCCCCGCAAGCCCCTCTGCCTGTGGCACTTTTCCTGGAACGCCGCTTGCCTTCTTGTCATCCTCTCACTCAACATCATGAGACCCTTCTGCGCAGCTCTATTAGCTCTTTCTTTTTTTTTAATTACCTTTAGGCATTATGTATGATGTGTAAACATTGCAACCGTACTCTTCATCTTCTTTTCCGAATGCACGGGATTGCCTGCTCACCCATCCATAGGTAACTCCATGGTAACCTCCCTCCCAATCTGGAAAAACAAAAAAAAAAATACAACAAAAGCTCTTAAGGAAACTACATTATCAACACATAAAAGGAGGTTTGTGTGCGTTTCTTATTAAAAGATTGGGAAACGAGGGCTGGGAGGGAGGTTACCATGGATTTGGGGAATTCAAGTACTCTATTAGCTGGCTAACATCCTCAAGAAAGAATGCTGATAGATTTGCAAGCCATGAAGATCTGACTGATTTCCATTATATCATCTTCCAAATCTCCCCGTTCTATTCTTTATCAGAGCTTCGAGCAACTCATTTGCTCTCTACAGACATTGGACTTGTCTATAGTTTCCTGGCTGTAAGCTTTCACAAAAATCACAAAAATTACACTCCCTGCCTCCCGTTTGTACGATACCAGTGCCCATCCCAGCAGCAGGGCACCCGGCCCCATTGGTAGCTCGGTAGCTCCATGCTGCTCTTCCTCCAGAGCCCTTGGGGAAATCCTGCCCGATCCTGGCAATCCCTCGCTCTCCATTTCATCACTGTTTTCCAAAAACCTCTTTGACATTTCTTTTTGAGAGAGTTCTTCAGATTTATCTGCCATAGGAAAGGACACAGTATGTGAATTTTCCAACATCCTCCATGGCAGATACTGATGTAAAGAAAATAACTTTGGTATTATGTGAAGCACTTATCTCAGAGCTTTTTGCAGCCACAGAAACCCAACAAGCCAGCACAGCACTGAGTGCCTTCCTTCTAATGATGTTGGCATAGTCTTCATTACATGTTTTTATGCTTTCAGCGTGTCCCACCTTAAAACTTACCTCATCCTGAGGTTTACACTTACCTCTCCCAAATTTGTCCTCTATTTTCCTTGTTTGAACACAACACACACCTTCTGAAGGCTGTCTGTTGACATCTAATTGTCTCCTTTACATGGATATTTTAAACCTGTTGGCATTTTTTTGGCCCTTTACAGATACAGCTATGAAAAAATACTTCCAGAATGAAGACTGAGAAGATAGAAGAAAGCTCAAACGGTTTTCTAGATTTTAACGTCAGAATTTATTCCATAAAAAAACATACCCTCTCTCTGCCTGCCTGTACATGAAGACACCCGTCACAAAACACAAGCTGTTCATTGCAGAGTATTAGAGTTTGTTTGTTGGCACCCACCTGCTTATATACACCTGCCACTTTTTCTTTCTTTCAGTTTGGATGGTGGTACGGAGCCTGCTTAAAAGCAGGAGCTAAGGGCCTGACAGCAGCCGTATCATCTGGGAGAATTTTACTCTTTCAGCTGCTTCTTTGGCCAAGTTTCCTTAGTTGTGCACAGCTTGTTTTCCAGAAGGCCGTTCTGTGGTTGGTGTTAGGTGAGAGTTGGGAAGTGGTGGGAAACTGTAACACATGTAACGTGCTCCCTGCCCTGCACACTGCCTGGGCGTGAAACACAAAGTTATTTCTCTTCCTTGGGTGCCTGAGTAGCTGCTCCGGGTGTATTCTCTGCCCTCTTCAGATGCTTTAAGGCTCACTGCCAGGTACAGTTAATTCAGAGACCCTCCTCTGACATCTCCTAGTCTCTCAGTGTGACCACCACATACGTTATCCATTTCTTAGCCCATGTTTCCCATGGGTGCTGTGGGCTCGCTGGCAGTGCCGGTACAGCATCCCGTGCCACATGTCCCCAGCTCCCTGCGGCAGGATGAGACAAAGACTGCTGGGTTCTCACTACAAGTCTTGCCACTCTTTCACGCTTCTTCTGGGTGCTGGAGTAGCCTCTCGTTAATTAGCTGCTTTATTGCCCTGTCCTCAGGGATTCTTGCTGTCCGTGATGACAAGATGAGGTGTTTCACCGTGGAGCACAATAGTGGAAGAACCTCAGAAAAGACTCTGCTGGGGCTTTCGATGGTCAGAAAGAATAGCAGAACGGAGGTGAGACCAAGACGACAAACGTACACCACAGAGCTCACGGAAAGCAAGAAGCAAACTTCAAAGGGGCTCTTGTTCTCCAAAGAAAATGCATAGCGGCAGGCACGGCGACCCCAGCAGGCTCGGATAAAGGAAGATGACACCAGCATGTGGCACAGTTACCATGAGGCCAATGTGCACAGCCGCTGATCAAACCAGTGATGCTGGTGGTACCAATAGCTGTTGTAAGACCACCTGGTACAACCCTCACTGCCCCGGGAGCAGCACCCAGGGGGGATCAAATGAGGACAGAAGGTGGGGAGCACAGCAAGTGCCACACTCGTATAAGAGGGACAGATGAAGAAGGGATCTGTTCATACCTGGGTTTTCTCTCTTCTACAAGAAAAGCAGAGCAGCCCCCTCCTACTCTGTCCCTCGCTCCAAGCCAGAGCGAGTAGGAGAAATCACGACTACCTGATGGCTGTTTGGCAGTTGTCGTGAAACAAGCCTGACAGTTGTCAAGCCAGATCCTTGTCGCCTGGTTATAGCTGCACTGTCACGACATGGCAAGACTCTGGCGCACATCTCAGCCTCAGCCCTACCTGCTGAAGGCTCCATAGTCCTCAGACTCCAAACCAAATGAGGAGCTTCTTTCCTGGGAAGAAATGAGCTCGGCCGGGCACAAGCCCGTCTCGGTAGGATTTGGGGACCAGCATTGAAACCCAGCAGCACCGGGAGCTGCAGCACGGAGGGAGCTCACGTCTGCTTGCGGCTCAGTGGGAAAGTCAGAGCGTTGTTGGGGTGATGGTTCAGAGTCCCTCCTGCCGGGTGTTGAGGGAAGGCTGTTGTGGAGTAAACATCCCATTAAGCCACAAAAAAATAAAATGAGCTTGCAGAGCCCAGTGGGGAGGGAAGCAAACAGCTCTATCAGCGCTTGAGAGTGAGCAGTTTATATAAGCAACAGGCTCAGCAGCTGAGAGGAGAGCAGCAGCACAAGGGAGCAGAGTCAGGAGCAGGGGGAGACCATTGCCTTTTCCAAAGGGTTTGTCACCAGCGGGCAGGGCACACTAGCACCTGCAATTATTTCAGGGCGCTATGGAGATGCTCCTTTGCATGGGATGCTGAGGAGAGCGGCAAGCCCCAGGCAGCCCAGAACCAGCAATTTCAAAGCTGTAGCTGTGAGGAGGCGTCTCCCTTCTCCGTTCCTCTGCCCAGGGTCACTGATGGGCAGTGAGGGCATGAGGGTTTCAAGCCACCCGGTCCATAGCTTTCACAGCCAGGGAACCCGGGGCAGGCACAGAGCCGGGCTGAAGGGACCTGCAAGGCAGGCATGGCCACCCAGCTCAAACTGGGGACCAGGAGTCCCCAGGGTGACATAGTGGCTCCTGAAGAGTCACAGGGGTGTTTGGTAGCAGCTTCTGCCCTGCTCACAGGAGTGAGGTGCCCAGTCCAGGTCTGGGGAGGAAAGTCCAGCAGCATCCATGGGATAGGGACTGCCAGCCGCCAGGTCATCATTTTCCTGCCTCTCCGCCTGTCCAAAGCCCATCTTCCAAAACAAGTTCCTCAGCCCAGCCTCTTCCTCTTCAGTCCTCAAAGGCTTCAATTAAACATGCAATTAGAAATGCATTCCAATTACAGCAAAACAACCCTTCAAACTGGAAAAAAGAGGTTCTTCACACAGCAATTTAGCTAGATGAGTGCAAGTTTGCGTGCCCGCAGGAGCTCACTGGAGGCAAAGCCCAATGTTTTCAGCAGAAGATGGGTGATTCTGTCTGTAAAGAGTTATTTTCCTGTTTGGCAGGACTGCAGTCCAGCCGGGGGCTGCCTCCTGCCCCAGGAGCTGTACCTGGCCTCATGTGGTTCCGTATGGGGAAGCATCTACAGCAGCCCAGGCACTGCCACACAGGTGCCACAAGGCTGCCTTTGCCTGTGACCGCAGCACAGCTTTGGGTGCAAGGCAATGGACACTCACTTCTGGCCATCACAGCACAGTGGAGGTTTTTGGCTGGGTCTGTACAGTAGCTGTCAGCTCGGTGCTATTGCTATAGGTCTCCTAGGGAACCTTTCTGCTCCACACGGACTGGGACAGCCCTGGATTCACATCTCGCCCCCTCCCAGGACAGGGACGCTCTGGACCAGGGGTGCTGCAGTTGCTCACGTCTGGGCCAAATGAACAGAGAAAGACAGAGGTTTGGCAGGTACCAAGGAAGGCCGTTCCCCTGTGGGTTCGTCTCTCAGACCTGAAATCAACCTCCCCTGAAGATGTCAGCCTGAAGTGAAGCTTATTTGGGAGGGGACACTCAAAGTCTCACATCTGGTGTTATTAAGGAGTCATTCATCTTACACAGCAGATTTTTTTCCCCACACAACCCAGGACAAGGGGTTTCTTCTTCCACGCAGTTACTAATTCTCAAGAAACCTGTCAGATACCATTTGGGGATCTCAAATTTAACCTGGTATCTGGTTTCACCCCAAAGGGGAGGGCAGGCCAGGGCCCCAAGCACGCACTGGCGGCACAGCCACCCGGGGGAGCCAGGCTGAGCGAGCACGAACCACCAAAGCCAGGAACACTCCCAGCCCAAAGCCCCGGGGCAGAGCAAGCTGCTCAGCTGGGGCTCAAAGCCCAGCCCCCGCAGGGATGCAGCACCCAACGGTGGTGGTGCCGTGGGTGTTGACCCACCGGGATGCCCCGGCGGGATCAGGCTGGGTGCAGGAGAGGTGATGGATACCGCCTGTCTGCTCCCACCTGTGGCAGCAATTAAAGAGCCGAGTAACGCCAGAGCCGGTCAGGGAGATGGCAGCTTTCCAGCTCCTCACCTGACTAAATTGGTCCATCTGCACAAAGCTGCTGGGGCTGCCAGTCATCTCGCCCAGCCCCTTCCAAAAGCCAGCGGCAATGGGGAGTGGTGCTGGGAAGCTGAATGCCTTTGCTAATTGGACCTGTTACCGTGGCTTTTTGTTGTTGCTTTCCTTCCAGGCTGTGGTGGGAACCTGCTGGGGTTATTGGGGACCCGCCAGGTGCCCTCACCCATGCCTGGATGCAAGACCTGGAGAGCAAGGCATTAAATTATCCTGAAGACCGAATTCCCTTTTCTGTCCCTTTCCTCATGCCACTGATGGGAAATGCAGATCATTCCCTCAGGAAGGCTCGCTGTGGGAGGGAGGGTCAGTGGGTACACAGTGTCCCCTCTGTGTCACGCGGGGTTTGGACCTCATGGTGCTGCTGCTGATCCAGCAACAAAGAGCTACGGGGGCTTCTCCCCTCCTCGCTCCTCCTGCTCTTTCTCCCTGCTGTTCAACTAGTAGTAAAACAGAAGCGTCTGGATCTTGAGGAGAGAATAACTAGCTTTGATTTGGCCGTGGAAAGGAGATGGAGGCATTTGCTACAGAGCATCTGACAGCTTGGGGAGAGCAGGCAGAGCTGGCTCTGGAGGAGCTGTGGTAATTAGAGTCTGTGTTTGCACTCACTCTTTCATTTAGCACCAGAGGTTGCCATACTCTACAGCAGCAACATCGCTACTAGAATGCCGGGCCCTACAGCTCACACACCCCATCTCGCCGAGGCGCTGCTGCCCCAGCACCTCAACGCNCACCCCGCACCCGCCACGCGTCAGGCAAGGAGCGATGCAGCATGGAGCTGAATTACCGCGGCACACACACTGCTCATTCAGCAGCGATTTACCTCTGCGATGGCAGGTTTGATTCATCACCCTTCTCCCCGCGCCCTGTTACTGGAGGAGCCGGCAGTGAAATTACACCTTCTGCTCCACACCCCCGCATTCCCTTACCGTCTCCTGGCCAAACTCCGCTGCCTGGTGTTATTTTTAGCTCCCGGGAACTCTGATCTTTTTCTTAATGGGACACGCGTGCTACGAAATGTGCGCAGGCAGATCGCTCAGCCGCAGCCTCGCGTGGGGAGCTGCCAGGCGCTCGCTGGTATCTCCAGGCACGGGGAGGGAGCAGCGGGTCCCGCCGCAGCGAGCACCACATGGCAGGGACCAGGATGGCATCACTCTGCCCCCCCCAGCACCCTTTACGCAGGGCTATGGCCCCAGCACGGTCTTCACGCTGCTGGCCGTGTCCAACGCGTTCCTCCTGCATCGGTTACCTGTCATGGGATCGAGAGGGGTCAAAATACTTCGGTCCCTGCTGGAGGCTGGGGAGGCCACATGCAGCAAGGAGATGCTACGGGGGCACTACGCTGGGGTATCAGAAACCCCCAGGGGCATAACCAGGCTGAGGTGCATCCCCCAGCCCACCCTGGGGATGCTGAGGCTGGGTACCGGGCTACTCGTTTATAATGCTGACTAATAGCTGCTGGAGCAGCCACTTGCCAGCCGCTGGGCTCCTGCAGGACCCCCTCCAGGGGTGGGGGAACTGCTGCAGCTCCTCCTTTTCCAGGCCCTGACTTCACAGGGTAAATCAGGGATACAGGAAGATTTGGGCTTCTTACACCTGGTGCTGCTGGATTGCTCTGACATGCCCAAGAACAGGGCACCTCCCTGGAAGCCTCTGGGTGCTGAGAAGTGCCAGGGAGGAGAAAGGAAGAGGCAAATCAGTCTATTTATTGAAGTACCTAAATTAGGAGGTGGGAGTCTAATTTTAGGCACCTGTCATTGCCCTTCAGAGTGATGAATTAAGCACCGCAAGGGCTTGGGGGTGCATTGCTCTTTTCCTAATGCTGTGGGAGAGACCCTGTGTCTCTGGGGCAGGTGTGGTACCCTGCTGAGATCAGCCCTTGCTGCCAGCTTGGCCCGTTGCAGGGACACTGGAGCTGCTCAGACATGCTGTAACAGACCAGGGACCCCATAAACCCTAAACAGCGACTTTACAGCCTGTTTTGCGACTGAGCCCAGCTGTGACTCAGCAGCAGGGGAAACCCAGGAGTATAACCACCCGGCTCTGACAGCACGTTCCCTCCATCAAGCAGCTCCCTGGGGCTGGAGACACCTTCAGCTGAGCTGTACCACCATGCCCCTGCAGCAGAGCCAGGCATGCTTCATTAACACTAATGAATTAAGTCTCCCAACATCCAGCAAGGAGAGGAAAGTTGAGCTGCTGTTGTGCCGGGGATGAAGCCGGCACACAGAGGTACTGAGGTCAGTAAGGGAGACAGCAGGAGAGGAGACATCCACCATTCTCTGCATCCCAGCTGTGGACAGCTGCTGCTCTGGTTCCACACCACCCATGGCAGGTGAGACCCTTCCCGTGTTTTACATTGCTTCGTGGCCCCTAGGAAGTAGATTTGCTGCCTATAACCCAACCAAATGCCAGACCTCTGCTGCTGGAGGAGACCTCCACCCCGCCCTGTCCCACAGGAGGACCCCAGGGCCACACGTAGCCATCTCAGACACCCCGGCAGCACAAGGAGCTTGAAACCATCTCATGGCTCAGCAGAAAGATAGATAGAGAGCAAAGTGCCGCACTGGCAGATTGCTGCTCAGCAATTGGCCCTTGGAGGACACCTCTGCAGCTCTGCTGGCCCGCTGCTCTCATTCAAGACTTTCCAATCATTGTAATAGACTGAAATCTTATTTACTGCCCTCCTCCCGCCTTTCTAAAGTGGCCATGGGTGTACAGCAGACCTCTTTCCTTCTGTACTAACAAGAGCATCTTAATGGCTTTTCTGCCACAGCACAAATCAACCCCAAATAAATGTGGGCGCTGGGGGAAGGCTGTTAGTGGTGGCCGGGGCAAAGCCGGGCAAGGGGAGGGCAGGAGTGGCAGTGCTGCCTGCACCCAGCCCCCAGGGCTTTCTCCCAAAGCCTCCTTTTCTAGAAGGTATGAATGGATCTGCGGCTTCAGAAAAGGCAGGGGTAAAGCCGGGCAGCCCCACTCTCCCACCTATGCTCTGGTCCCACGGGAGGCCATGATGATGAGATGGGAGAGTGGAGGTGCAAAGAGGCACTGAATCACCGGCAGGCACCGTGGGGCAGGCACATGTGTGTCACACCACGGCGTGAGGATGGGAGGGCATCACGCCAGAGCTGCCTGCTGGGGCAGAAACACTGCATTTTGCAAGAGCATCTCGGGGCTGCTAATTTCCTCCGAGGAGCTTCTTGGCCCAAACTTCTGCAGTGTTAGAAATGCAAGAGCATTTTCCTAATCAGCCAGCTCCATCAGCACGGGGGACGCCAGCTCCTCATCAGTTCAGTGTGACGCAGTCTCTCAATTACCATGCACTAACCAAGGCACCACCGAGAGCCTCGTCGGGAGAGAAACTTTCCAATAGAGTTGGGGAAGAAATACGAGTGCAGAGAAACACCCGTGGCCCCGCTGGGGCTGGCCACTGCCGTCACAGGAACAGCACCTCTGACACAGCTCTTTGGGTACTGGGCAAAACTGCTCCCAAGAGGATTAGCAAATTGGTGCTCAGAGGGCAGATACCCCTGTCCCCAGTCCCGCAGGAGGGGACCCCCAGCCCAACCCTGTCTCAGCCTGTCACCACCCCTGCCAGTTATTGATTTGCCAAGGCTCATCCTTGAGACGCAGGATGCGTGCGGTGGAGCTGTCCTCCGCGGGTTGCCATGGCGATGTGAAGCACTGCCACCTCCCCATCCCTGTCCCCCACCGTGGGACAGCACGGTGCCCAGGCAGTAGGTTTCCCTTGGGGCAGGTTTGGGGCTCGGCGTGCCTCCTGTCACGCAGCTCTGGGGTGTATCCCACGTCCTCCATCCTCCCAGTGCAGCCTCAAGCGAGGGCTCAGTGCTGGCTGGCCTTGCCCCCGGTTCAGGTGGATGCTGGAGCTGGAGAGGTGAGGGAATGAGATGCTGGGGTGAGCCTGGTGGTTTCTCTCCGTTTCCCTTCCTTTCCTTTACACGTTTTCCTCTTCCCCTTCCCTGCCCTGTGGCTGGACCAGCTCTGCTTCTGTCAGATGTGCATCAGTGCTGTCAAGAGGAGAATGGGATTTGTAGAGCTGCGGACGGGGCTCGGGAAGACAAAATGCTCTCATGCACCAGACAGCAATTTCTGTTTGAGCTGAGAGGGGAGGAAGCGAGAGGCGAGCCATCGGCTGGAAGAGAGAGCAGCTGGGCTGCCGCCGGCTCGCCTGTGCTTTCTCCCTCCAGCAGGTTAACAAGGAGGGTTCCCTCCAGGAGTTCCCCCTCCTCGTGTGCCTCAAAATGGAGACACATCCTGGCCAGATGTGATCAGAGGAATGGATCCCATCCTCTGTATTTTATGGGTGGTTTAGAGGGTGTCTGACCTGCGGAGCTGCACGCAGCTGCCCAGGGAGGGGTGGCCTGATGCCATGGGGCTGGAGATGCCCTGGCAAAGCAGGGGGTGCAGATCCCTCCTTCCTCCCCCAGCCAGAGGCAGGGGCGACACACAGCCCGAGGTGACATCCCCCTCCTCGGCCCAGGGCTGTAGTGGCATGGTGCACTGCCCACTTGTGGGAGGGGGACACTGGGCTTTCAGGGGTGATAAATTATTCAGCATAGCCGCTGCCTCCCAGTTGCCTCGCTCGGCATGAGCCGCGCTTCACCTACGCCTGAGCTGCAGCCAGGGATGTACTTGGCACCTTCACATCAGGGGAAATGGGAAGAACGCTTTGATGGATGGGTGGAGCCGATGTGGATCGCTTCTGTAACACCACAGTAGCAGATGCTGCCAGCATACGCTTGGTTCACCCCCGGTCCCCAGCTTGATGTGGTCATGGAAGGTGTGTGTGCAAGAAGTCGCACTGCCCGGCCTGGGGCTGCGCTGTGTGGGACAGCACTGGTGCAACCAGGGAGCCCTCCTGCCCGGCCGGGGCTCCCTTGCCTCAGTTTTGCCTTCCCCTGTCCTCAGCCTTTTCCCCATCTGACCTGTGCTACCCTGGCTGGGGAGAACCATAAGCGCAGTGGACACCTGCCTGCTGCATGTCTTCTCATCCCTGGACCCCCCCTGCACCACATATCCCTTTGGGACCCCGCAGCCGAGGGCTGCAGTGGTCCCGGGAGATGCTCTGCCGGGATACACATGTACTGCCAGTCCAGGTGTTCAGATGTGTGTGTGTGTTCTCCTTCTTTGGCCGTGTCTTTGCCCTCATGGTGGATGTTGATGCTCCTGTGTGCCTCCGACGTAGCTGCGGGCAGCGGGGGCCGTTAGCCCCTCCTGCGCCTGCTGAGCGTCCTGCTTGCACCAGGGCAGCTGCCGAAGCCCTGCGTAAACAGCCAGGGTGCCATCGCCCTGCAGAAGCCATACTGCGCTGCTGTCTTTAAAAGCAGAGTGGATAAAAAAGGTTTTGGCTCTGCAGCGTGACCCCAGGATGCGTGAGAAACGGTTTCACGATAGTTGAGGATTCAGTGCAAACTAGGCACTGAAGGCAAAAGGCTCTTGTAGCATAAAAAAGACATTTTCTGAAGGCAAGAGCTGATTCATACCGACAGAGATGGCTGTTTATTTAGGAAAGCTTAAAACCTCAAAAACCTCTCACTCCTGTTGCATCTAACGGGGTTATAAGCTCTGCTGTAAGCTGCCTGTCCAGGGAAAATAACACATTTACAACACCATCTCTCCAGTGTCGGTGTCTAAACAACCACAAATTCACAGCCAGAGAAAGTGTGGTGGTGAAATCAAATACGATTCAGCCAGACCTGGACTCGCAGTCGGCATGGCAGGGCGCAGGAGCCAGCACGGTCCAGCTCCCGACGTGGGCAGCACCGCCGGAGCCCCGGCAACCAAATTCTCCCCAAGCGAAACCAGAGGCTGCCTGTGGCCTTTCTTATTTTAATCTATGCTGCAATGAATTAAACATGTTTTAATATCAAAAATGAAAGATCAAGGACCAGCAGTAATAAATCCTCCACACTCATTTTCCGTATTAAGCCGGTGTGTACCCAGGGCAAGCGCAATAATTAGAGTCACGGGGTGATTTATTTGGAGGAAGGAACTGAAGGCATTCTGATATTGGCATTCTCAGTCTTGGCGTGCGTTTGTGCCCCAGTTCCCTGCCTACATTATAAATCCTTCCACAGTGGAGACCCTGCAGGGGTGGGAGCACCCAGCATCGTCCTCAGCCCCAGGAGCGGAGCATTCTCCTGGGCTGTTTCCCAGGCTCCGGCACAGCAGGGCCAGCGGTAGGCATCTGCATTTCAGGCGTGCACTGCAGAGAGGAAGCCATGGTTACACACGTATTTCTACTCTCAGCAGTCATTTTCAGAGTTGTTTATAACTTTTTCCTGTCTTTTCACCTTTTTGGATAGGAGGTGGCATTTTTTTCTCAGCATGGGTGTGAATTCTTGTGGGCACTTCGTGCCTTTTTGAAGGCTGGAGAGGACTTCTCTCGCTGGGTAAATGCGACTGCAGGCTTTCCTCCCCAACCACTCCAGCCCGGCAGCAGCGGGGCTTCGAATTGTGACGGGTATTTCTCAGGTGACGGGTGGGCTTTTGGGCAGTTTGCTGAAAACCCACGGAGTCCCCAGCAGCTGGATGAGGCATCGGGCTGGAAAACATATGAAGGGGGAAGGGACCTTCAGCTGGGCTTGCAAACATCTGGAAGCTTCGGGCCAATGATTCCATGGCTCAGGGGCTACCCCACTCCTTGGTAGCCAGAAACTGGTCGTGAGAGGCTTTGTAGATACCTTTGAATTTTCCGCAGGAGGCATAATTCCCTCCAGAAACTCATCCGGCACATGTAGAGACTTCAGACACTTTATCTGTTTCCTTACCCCAAGCAGTAATCCACAGACGCCCTGCATCGGTGGAGCACAAGCAGAAGTCCTTGCCCTGGAGAAAGGGGATGGTTTTGCCACCTCTTAGCATAGGAAAAAGGGGTCTCTCAGCCCAAAGGCTATGAAAGCACAGGGTCCACCAGTTTATGCAGTGGAAAGTGAGGGGTTTGTGGGAAGCACGTGGCTGGCACTACTGCAGGTCCCAAGCAGGGGTGTACACGTGCATTAACGTCAATGATAATGGATCCCCAAAGTCAAGGGGATCCCACACCTCGAGCTTCAGGGCTTGTGGCGGTCTCTGACGCATAGAGTACAAGACCAGCACGCAGAGGCTTTGCCCTGCCAGGGCGGGCAGCGGGGTGCCAACCCTGCCACCCCAGCCCCGCTCCCGCATAGCAGCAACCCTGTGCCCTCCCCAGCACTGCAGCCCCGGCTCCTCCTGTAGCTAAACCGCTTGGCATCGTGCTCTTTCAGNATGAAACGCTGCCGGTTCTCACTGTCTCACCACACGTCTCACCACACGTCTCATGACGTTTGTTTTTTCCTTCGGACCCTCAGCCTCCAAAATAACAGGAATGCACAAGGATCTGAGTTTTTAATGTATTCATTTAGGATTAAATTTCCAGATCTCATAAACACCCAGGGAGGCTTGGGGATGTACACCTAGAAGCAGAGGATAAGATTCCAAGAGCTGGTGTTTCAAAATGAACTAATCAGGGTTTTCAAGTCAATCCTGCTTCTATTTAAAAGCCTGATTCTTGAAGGACCACTGCTCCTTGCAAAAGCACTCGATGCCTGGTGTCAGTGCTGGCACACGGTGCAAAACCCTGGCAGGGGCACAGCGCAGATGCCTCACTGCCAGCAGCGAGGGCACGAGCCGCTGTAAGGGCTGGGGGTCCAGATCTTTCCAGGGGAGGGCTAGGATGGGGGTTACAGCTTTCCTGACACAGCACTGAAGGATAACAACTTGGCAGAATTCCTGCCAAGGGCGGATCCCTGCAAAGGTTTGCAGGGATAAGCAGAATTTAGACCAAATATTCTCAAGTCTACTTGAAACCCCACATGGGAAAGCCGGAGCAACCCATCCTTCCGCAAAGGGGGAAGTCCACTCCTGAACCATGTTGCTGAAGCACCTGGGGCTGAATGGTGCCAGGGCCTAAATTAACTCAGAACGAGGAGATGGTTCTCTTCCTTAAAGCAGTGGCAGCCATAAAGAAGGTCCAGAGCATCCTCGCTTTTCGGACAGTTCCTGCACAGCTCCCTGTGGCAAAGTCCTGGCTGCTCCTCAGAGGAAGGAGACACTTTCCCTCTCCTCAGAGGATTAAGCTGGGAGAAACCTCCCATGGCTGTGCAGTAGAAGACACTACATTTCTTCCAGATTTAAAAACTCTTAATAATTCCCGTGACTCCAGGAGCTTGGATTTACTTCAGCCACTTGATATCACAGGACTGATGCTTCCAGGGCTGGCAAAGGCATGCATAGCTCTTAAATGTCCTGCCATTAAATCACAGTCTCCTTCAGCTTGTCTTGGTAGATCCAGGGCACTTGGCACTGCTAGGAGCCCAAAGCAGAGCACTGCAGTAGCATGGAGAAAGAAGAGGAATACATTATATTTAGCTGCAAAACATTTGGGGTTTTTTTTTCCCCTCTTTTGCAGAGATGGGTTGAAAACAGCAAGAACAGCCTATTGCATTGAACTCCCCATCTAATACTTCAAACACTTGCCATCAAAATAGAAACTTATCTGACATCATACAAAAACACATGGGGTTGGGTCTATCTTTCCAGCATGGAGGAGGTGAAGTCCTGGGCCGGTGGAGACGAGCTGGGGGTGGCAGGGAGGGCAGCAGGCTGCTGCGCTCAGAGCAGCTGCTGTGTTTGGCTGGGAGCATCTCTCCGTGCCTGTTATTTGACACGCTAAAGTGGATGGAGGTGCCTTTTGATGTTCCCTTTGAATCGCTCCTCTCTCTTCCTTCTCATCCCCAGGGTATTTTATTCGATTTCATAATAAGGCTGGAAGGGGAATAGAGGGGGAAAAGTTCTTTGAGCTTATTGTAAATGAGCAGAATCTTATCATCTGTCTGCTTCCTTTTTAGATTTACCCTATAATCTTATTTACAAGCTGAATACCAAGTGCTGGACTAATCAGTAGGTGATCAATAACAGAGAGGCTCCTTCTTGATCTGCAACCATTTAAAGTCAACCTGTTCACACACATGCAGGCATGGAAGCTGCTTTTTGGGTGGAAAGGTGCTGTCGTGAGAGCCCAGCATGGTCCCCTCCATGCAGATCAAACCAGGGGTCTGAGAAGCCCCAGTCCTCCTCGCCTTCCTGAGCCACCAGCCTGGCCATGAACTGAATCCTCAGCACGAGCCATGGTTTGGGGGTGGGATGCAGGCCCATTTCGCCAGTGGGCATCCTCTTCCCCTCCCCTTGAAGCAGGGCATGAGGACAGACCATGGTCACCACCTCTCCTCTCACTCAGCCCAATGTAAATCAGGAGCAACGCTCCCAAAACTCAGTGATGTGCTTTTGCTTGGTAGGTGGGACGAGTCGCTGGATCCACAGGAAGGCTGGGCTGGCATGCTGGGGAACACTCCAGCCCCCGCCTGCTGCTAATTAGCACAACTGCTCTCCCCTGATATAGCTAACGTTACTGTTTCTTGCTGCCCTCTCTCTGCATTCAACTTTGCCTTTCATTTACCTGAGGATGCTGGCAACCCCAGGGCACTTTTAATTAAAAATAAATAAATACATCTAATTTTTAAAGAAGGGCAGCAGGAAGGATGGAGAGAAGACTTGTCATCTTTGTCAATCTGTAGTCCAGACCTGGCAAAAAAAAACCCAAAACAACCAACCAGGTGGCAGAGTTATGATGTTACTTCTCGTGTGACCGCCCTGAGCAGAGGGGACCGGGACAGATACTTGCCCAACCTGCCTGTCCACTGCCTCCCGCTCAAGCTCCCGCACTGGCTAGGGGACAGTTGGGACAGTGCCTGCTGGGTCCCAGCCTGTTGCTGCCTCCTTCTCCCTGCCTTCTCCTTACTCAGCAGCAGCGTCCCCCCCCAGCTCATCCATCATCCTGGATTAGCCATTAGTAAAGCCACCCATTTGCGGGGCTGCAGCTCAAATGAATTGTGTTAGTATTCCAGCTACCGCAATGAATGGCCTGACATCGAAACCATTTTGGATCGTAGGGAGAAAGCAATCAATTATTTCATTCCCCTGCCTGCTGCCAGCACCCAGGCACGCAGGGCTGGAGCACACTCTGATCCCTTAATAGCATTTTGAAAGGCCGGTCAAGGGAACAGTGCATTTTGTTTTGCTCCATGCATGGCAAGAGCCAGAAGGGCGCTACTATAAACGCCCATGGTGGGACAGGCTGTCCCCTCTGCTGTCTGGCCCTGCCTGCCAGTCCCTGCACCCCTCCTGTATCACACCGGGTTCCCCCTGCTCCCTGCGCAGGGACACGCACCCCCTGCTCCCCTACAGCCGCCTCCTGCCACGGGGAGCACTGCAGGTAGTCCTGCCTCCCAGGCAGGCAAGGGAAAGGATAGTAATTATGTGCAAAAGGAAGAAACTTAATTGGCGTGCCCTGTCTCTCAACTCACCCACCTATGGCTATCGAGTTCCCAGCACCGGTGTGTGTCTCTTGCTCGCTTCCCCTACCTCATGTATAAATATAGCAGCAATAAGTAGATGAGGGCTCTTTGCCGCCACCACATTCTGCGCAGAGCGCACTCAGGCTGACAACGCAGCATGTGGTCCTCCGTGGACCCAGCTGGCTGTGCAGGGCAGTCAGCTGTAGTCATCTTCTGGACACATGCCGTCCTGCTGCAGCCCAAAACACTCCTCCCACATGCGAAATGGTGTGAAATGGCCTCAGTCACCCACCAGCTCCAACACGACGCAGCACGGTTTGGCTTGCCAAGGGAGACCGCATCCTCTCTGCTAGGTGCAGGTCACTCAGGGTCAAAAGAGCAATGGGGGGAGATGGCGGTGTCTGTTAAGGCACTGTGTCCTCCAAACAATTTCGCTCAACAGCCGTCCCAGAGCCGTGGTCATTGGGAGGGGATGAGTGGGAAGGACAATTTCCCTGCCAGCGGCCTCACTTTCTGTGGTGCTGGTGAGAGCACAGCTCTTGGTGGCAGAGTCAGTATTCACTGACAACAACCTGTTACAGCAGTTTCTGTTCCTGAGGCTGCATGTAAAGACGAACAACAGGCTGACACATGCCAGGGCTGTTCCCAGTTCCCTCCAGCTGGTGTTAAATCCAAGGAATAATGATTTCGGGGAAAACAATCACCTTTCCTGGTTTACGGCACTTATTTTCAGAAGAAGTCTCCAGTTCTTTGGGATCCCAAGCAGATACTTTCTCCCCTCACTGAGCTTCCTCGCTTTCACACCCCCTGAAAGAGAGATGCAGAACTCATCTCACACAGTAAGGGGGACTCTCAGCTGCTCCCTCCTCTGCTCACTGGCTACGTGCACCTTAATGACTTTGTGCTTGGAAGACTTTTTCACTCTACAACGATGCACAAAGCAAAGGAAGTGTCATAACCAAGCTCAAGAGCAAGGCAAATGCTACAGGACATGACATTCTCCTTGACACCACGTCCTAACTCAGCTGCAGCAGTAGGGCTAGAGGGTTGTTTTCAAATCCTTCTGAGAAGAGCATGATTGCCCAGCTTTTGTCCATGCAGGTGTTGAGAAGCAGACCGAATGGAAGGTACCAGCTAAATATAAGCTCTGATTTAAAAGATAAGTGACAGTAAGTGGTTTCATTGTTTGGGAGCAAGGACCTCCAAACTGTTCACTGGAAGAGGCACAGCCAGCCCCAGCAGAGCCAGTAATTAAAGGTAACTGTAGCCCAAAGCAGTTAGAGCACTAATAAAGCAATGAATGGAGATTACGCTTCCCCTGCTGTGACTGGAAAACCAGCACTTGTCTGCGGCTGGGCATCCGAGGGAGTACCTGGCTGCAATTGCACTGGAAGTGCTAATTGGAGAGGCAGATTTCTCTCCATCGCTGCTCACAGGACGGTGAGCCAGCCTGAGGAGCAGCCACACAGGAGGAGGGGAGGAATGCAGATGCTGCAGATGGAAGGAGACCAGAAATCCAGTGCTGGCAGCCTCACCTGCAGGCTTTTTCCCCTCCAAAGTGCCACCCAGAGAAATCCATTTTTGCCCCAAAGAGTGAGAAGGGTTCACATCGGTGCCAGCTGAAAAACACAGTGGCTTCCCAAGGATCTGTGTGCCCTGGGAGGTCAGTCACCAGCCACCCCGAGCTCCCATGGCAGGGCCCCGGCCGATGGGCAGCAGCACCATCCAGCTGCCACCCGCCTGCCCTTCGCCAACCCCGGCACCCCCACACGGAGAGTGATCCTCAGCCTCCCAGCCAAGAGGGAAAGCATTGCTTGAAGATGTAATCTTCATTGCGCTCACTCAGCCTTATCAGGTTTTGGAGTGGGCTGCAGTATTTAAATCTTTTCAGTTCACCTCATTTAAGAGGCAGCAGGAGGCCTCTTGAAGAGAATGAAAGGAATCATCTACAGAGATGGAGAGAAGAGGCAGCGTGAGGAAAGGAAAGCTCTGACAAGCAGCGAGCCACAGCACTAGCTAGACACTCGCAGCACAGAGGATGCTGCGCACGTGTTTCATGTGCCAGAGTTGCGCTGGCAGCAATGGGAGTCCCGTGGCTTGACGCAAGCGGAGTTCATCCGCCTGTGGTGTTAGTCTCCTTCAAAGGTGATCATCTACCCCTTCTGCAGGTCAGGAGTCCACACAGGTCCTAAGGTACTTAAGTGAGGAGGATTGTCCCTTGCAACTCCTCTTCAGGACATGTGGTGCCCTTTACTTGAAATAGGGATGACATAGGGATGGCTTCTTCGCGCAGGGTGGGAAACACCTCATCGGTTGCAGCGGGTACACATCTCCCCAAGCATGGCACGACCTTGGTACTCACAAAACTGAGGTCTCTAGACCTCTGCTAGCCCTCTCCTGCAGAGGGTAGCAGCGTTGTCCCTGCTTCACAGCTGGGGAAGCTGAGGCACAGAACAGCTCAAGGATTAAAAAAAAAAAAGAGAAAAGAAAAAAAGACACCTCAAAAGTGATCTCAAAGGAGTCTAGAGCAGCACAAGGACAAAGCACATAGAGGCAGTTACAGCAGCAGGGATGCTCCTGCTGAGCACCAACTGCCCACAGCTCCAGAGCGGCTCTGACATGCAAGGGGTCTGAGCACACTGCTGGGGGTCTGCGTGACATGTCCAGCTGTGGCTGTGACCTGCTGATGAGCAGAGCCGGGGCAAAGGAGCCAGTAGGAACACTGTTGGGGCAGCTATGGCATGCCTAGCTCCAACCCCACCTGCCACAAGCAAGCAGCAGCCTCCAGCCACCAACATTTTCTCACCCCAGCCCTGCTCCCCTCCCTGGGCTCTCCAAGGGAGGGGACATTGCCTCCATGCTCTGGCCACACAGGCACTGGGTTGCTACCTTGGAGAACAGCAATGACTGCTCACCTCTGGCCCACAGGGATTTTCAAACACGAGTGTCACCTCAGTCCCTCCCATCCCAAGGTACATAAAGAGGCAGAAGCAGTTTGAAAGCCAGGGCAGATACCATGAAGCCCGGATAGCAGGTAGACACCTCTGTAGACACCTACATCCCCTTGAACATTTGCAACTGGCTTGTAAGGGTAGAAACAGCTTGAACAGGGCAGCTTGCATAGGGGAAGCTTGCAGCCAAGGCAGGCGCCGGAGGCAGACATAGCAAATCCCAGATGCGCGCACTAGCCTCGAGATTCCCTCCCCGTGGGGCTCTGAGCCCCCTTCCCCAAGTTCTCAGCCATGGTTTGCCTCCTCTCCCCTCCCTGCATGAGAGCTGTACCCTGACATCAGCAAAACTAAGTACCTGTCCAGGAGCAGAAAGTAAGATTGATTTGACTCCAAATGCTGCCACATGCATAAAGCCAACACACTGGGAAAAATAAGGCAGGCAATTTTATCCTACTCGCTTTCAGCAACAGTGATATTAGGTGTTATTTGATACAAGAGAAGAGCCAATATTTCCAAACTGAAGGACAATTATTTAAACCGGTGTCTTTAGAGGATCTGGAAGCAGTTCAGAGCAGGAGCGCTGAGGAACAGCTTTTGACTCAGGATTGTGTTTATTGAGGGCCCAACACGTTTCTTGATGGTTCCACCCCAGTCCAGACTTTCCATTTAAAGAAAACCCCAGACAAGGTTTTGAAAAGCAGTGTTGTCCTGACTCCTCTCTGCCACCCATAACCATCAGCTGGATCAGTGCTAAAAGCCAGTGCCGAAAGCTTTTGCGAACCCTGTATTTCCAGCTAGGAGCAAAGGAAGAACCCTGTTCACCTCACCGAGCACGAGCTCTGGAGCCCCAGCCTAATAACGTAAATGTCAGTCGCTGAACCTCCAACCGGCCTTTGTGGGCGTCTCTGGCACAGTAATGCATTGCCAAGACTGTGAAACATTAAATGAGGCATTGGAGTCAAAAGAACAAAATTACGCATCTGAAGGCTGCTTTCCAATACCCTCAGGGTTTGGCTCTGACTGCCTGTGACGTAAACGGGTATGGATTTATAGCAAACCTGCCCCAGCACGGGCGCCAGCGCTGGCAGGGAGCAGGAGGCGGCTCCTGCTCGGTCCCTGAGAGCCCACGTCTCGCGCCTGCCAGAGGCGAGTGCACATCCACAAACTGCAGCGCCGTGCGAGGTGTGCTGCTGCGCTGCCCCTTGCTGTCGCCAGGTCCCTGTGATGCTCGGAGCCCCCCCAGCTCCCTCCAGGAGGTGGGGCTTTCAGGGTTCAGAGTTCCTCACTGAGCCCGAGGCAGAGGATGATGGATGAAGGCTCCCCAGTGCCAGGCTATTGCTTTCCCCATAAGTCCATTCCACGTTGCCACAGGAATAGCCAGCAAGCCTCAGCAGGAGGCAGCTGTAGGTGCTTGTGAAGAGCCCCAGTCAGTGCCTTGGTACATCTGCTGGCACTGAAGCAGCTTTGCAAGACTGAGCTTTACAGAACTGATCCGCCAGAAGTGAGATAAGGAGGCTCTGCCAGAATGACAGAGACATGGAATGGTTTAGGTTGGAAGGGACCTTGAAGATCATCCAGTTCCAACCCCCCTACCATAGGCAGGGACACCTCCCACCAGACCAGGTTGCTCCAAGCCTCATCCAGCCTGGCCTTGAACACCTCCAGGGATGGGGCTTCAACAACTTCTCTGGGCAACCTGTTCCAGTGCTTTACCACCCTTAAAGTTAAATATTAGGAAGAAATTTTTCATCTAAACCTACTGTCTTCCAGTCTGAAGCCACTCCCCCTCATCCTATTACTACATGCCATAGTAAAAAGTCCTTCCCCAGCTCTCCTGTAGCCCCCTTTAGGTACTGGAAGGCTGCAATAAGGTCTCCCCAGAGCCTTCTCCTAGAGAGCAGGCAGCAAAAGAGAGCAGGTACAGAGGGTAGAGATGCTGAGATACTGCAAGCGTGGAAATCCAATTCCTTGTTAAATTGGAAAAAGGCAGGGCTTTGAAGATAATGCTGATAGGGTAACATCTCTCAAACAGAGATGAGGCTGCAGGTTGGAGATGCAGAAAGGCACTCGTGTACACATGAGCATGCGGAGGAAGATGACTGAGAGCGCCCCTAAATGTAATACTGGAGAATATGGAAATTAACACAGAAAACAGCCTGGGAAATTCAAATAGCCAGTGCCATGCAATGGGCTGAATGCACCTGGAGCAGCAAGCTGCTGAGTGCTCTGCAGCTACATGAGGGAGATGCGACACCCAAGGCATCAGGAACGGCCGTTAGGATCACTCAGCTTCTGAGGCTAAAAAGCCTCAGAAGGAGGCTACTTTTGCAGTTCTATGCAGTTACTCTGCAGGACGTTCAGCTCCACCCTTCCCCAGAGAGGCTCATCCTTTTCCCTTGGCATAACCTCTCCCTTTGTTTGGGGCGGAGGCCTGGAACACACAGCCATCAGGAGGGCAGGTTTCCTGGCCTCAGATCTTCAGCCAGCTCCCCGCAGCAGAGCCCAAAGAGACCTAGAAGCAGGTCTCCAATGTCATCCCAGGGGATGAGGCCAGGAGGGAGCTGTGCTCCTCCATACACCAGCTGCACCAGCCCCACAGCTGCTGCTCCATCACTGCCCCACCAGTCCCATCCTACAACGCTGTTACTCACAATAACCCCTCTGCCATGTTGTTATGGTGAGAGCATGGAGCTGTTATCCATCAGCATCCTGGCAGAGAGCTGGGAGCTGTAATTACAGTCCGCTCTGTGAAGAGTCTCGGGTTCTTCGGCTGGGTACAGTCTTGTCATGCCCTTGAGTGCCACATGAAGCTGCCTCCCCTGGCACTGCAGCCTCCTGAGCCAGCACGGCTGCTCGGCCCCAGCTCCATCAGCTGCCTCCTGAGGTCAGGGAAGTCCTGTGCCAAGGCACACGAAGGCGCATCCATATCTGTAGCCCAGCACCCCAGCCTCAGAGGGCTGGAGCGTCACCAAGAGGGTCTGGTGGAGTCAGTGCTCACCGAAGCTGGGTAAGATCTGGTATGCTGTAAAGGAAACCACCTCTCCTTCAGAAGGGGAGGGAGGGATGTTTGCAAAGTGGGACTGAGAAGTGACAACCACAGGAGGTCCTGCCACCTTCAAACTCCAGCTGCTCCCAACACACCAGCCAGGATGAAAGTGCCAACATCTCTATTCTGTTAATGAGGAACATGGCAGATGAAGACCATGTTTGCAAAAAATATTTCAAGCACAACTATTTCATCACTTAATCCCTCTACATCTGTGTTGAACCAAGATTCCTTGATACTTCCGGTCTCTAGGTTGGAGCATTTTACCTGAAGTCACCACAAAATTGCCATTTCACGCCCAAACCCTGACCTCTACTTCCTCTCCTACAATCTGATGGGTCCATAAACTTTACCATGCAGCACTCACACCATGGCAGACAGGTGAGTGGGAGAGGACAGGGAGGGTGCAGGGGCCCAAGCAGACAAAAGGAGTCCCTGGGATCACCAGTCACCAAGGACTGAGCAAGTACCATCTCAGCAAGTCAGACCCCCCAGGGTTCCACAGTGCCAGGGATGCTATCCCAGCAGGAAAGGTCCATCTGATGCATGACACCAAGAAACCCACCTGACAGATCTCTGCCTTGCATGCTGCTGCTGTCTCTTAGAAGCATAATACCTCAACCTGAAAATCTCAGGAGCTACTGCTCTCAGAGCTGCAAGGACAGGGGCTTTAACACAGTGTAGATATTAAGTGAAGACATTTACAAAGTGTAGCATAGACACTAAATACAAAGCCCAGGGCTGTCTATGGCAGTCAGAGTCCTGAGCTGCTGCAGAACAGATGCGTTACAGCTTGAGCTCTGCTAACAGGAGAAGAGGCTGTGGGTGAAGAGCTCCTGCTGGGACAGACAGGGCTATTTCCAGTCTGCCTGTCACAGCTCTAAGCTGGTGCTCCAGGTCTTACATCAACCAAGGGAGCTCATATGGTTGAAGAGAGGGAAAGATTTAAGTACCCTTCTTAATCATAGTGTGCCCCATGAGTCAAGAGCTTATGGTGATGTTGAGAGTGAGGAAAACACACTGATAGTGGCAGGATATTGGGACAGGAGATTCAGGCTTCCCTGGACATGGGTAGCCGCTGTCCTTGCCTCAGGGAGGCAGGAAAGCAGCTTCCAGTATTGCATGCATACGGCTTGGGAATTTCAAAGGGTGTTAAGGGCATACAGGTCCATGCCTTCCCGATCCTAACTCTTTTCATGCTACTTCTCCCAGGAACAAGCCCTAAACAGCCCTTCTGTTTGCCCAGGTGAATTTACCGCAAGAGCTGGTGAGCTTTGCTCTGCAGTCGTCTCAGACCCTACATGGCCTGTGAGCAGCCCTTAGCAACTGTCTCACTGACTATATGTACTCTTAACTACAGGCTCACATTACGCAACTGGTCCTTTTACTTTCTGCCCAGTACAGATTCCTTCACTCACAAACCCCTCACAAGTATTTTTGACGCTAGCTCTCCCACAAAATCGTTTCTGCATAGAGTCCCTGTTCTCTACTTGCAAGTATTTTTGTTCCTGGAAACTCATTGACTGAAGGAGAGAAGGTCCCTGCAGCCTTGACACCTGTCCCTGAACTTGAAAGCACCATTTCTGAACAGTGCCAGACTCTCCCCAGCCTAATTAGGGCTGTCTGAGTAAAACCAGTCCTTCCCTGTGTGGCCAGATGCTGCATTGTGCCGCTAGCCCAGAGAGAAAGCGAGCAACTTAGGCTGCACTGACAGAATTCCTAATGGAATAATTAAACTCAAATAATTCAATTAACATTGCAATTGAGTAATTGCATTTAGAGCATTGCTATAATTGAGCAATATTTGTATTGTCCCAGCAATGAGGATAGGCACAGTCGCCTTTCAACAGGCAGAGGGAGACAGATGGCGCTAATGAAGGGCAGAAGATAAATGCGAGGTCACTAGATTAAGTGCTCTTCCTTTTTTGGCTAGAGAAGAAAGTCAAGCCACTGTGATCCTGGTGCCTTTAAAAGCCTAAGTAACAGAAATAGAAGAGACTCTGCAGGATTACAGGAGTCTGCTTTACCATTAATTACTTTTTATTGAAAGCTCACAGCCCGCTTGGCATTGCATCAACAAGAGGGCAGCCGTGGTCCCTGCCCAGCTAGTCCGTTATCTTAATCAAACGCTGCTTCAGAGCTCAGACATCAGCAGCAAATGGGGAGCTAAGACTTCGGGAGGAATTTCTGCCTCCCATAGCAACCCAAATAACCCTGCAGCAAGTGTCAAGCCAGAAGTCAGAAGGCCAGATCTCGGTAAGGTAACACAGAGACAGAAAAATAAAACATTCGGTTTTAGGATGCCTCACTTGTTGTGGTAGGTGTAGCTGCATCTTGGGAGTCTGCAGGACTGAGACCAGTGAGGATGCTCTGGGTCAGTGAAGACGGCAGTTAAATTACCACCCATGCCGCCCCCACTTGCATTGCAGCCCAGTTCTGGGGAAGAGCGTCCAAGCTGGTCACCCCACTATCTGTCAAGTTTGACCCAAGCAAACCCATCGACTCTTTTTTCCTTAAAAAAAAAAAAACAAACCAGAACAAAAAGGTGGTACTGCAGCAAATGTAAAAGCCAGTATCTCTTGTTTACCTGTCAGTACAGAGGCTTCAGGTGCTGGGCGTTTGTCTTTCCCTTGAGGCTCAACCTGATGATCAGCCTTGGGAGTACAGGCACTTGGGTTTTCAAGGATTAGCCTCTAACCAAACAAGAGCTGCAGCTCACAGCTTCCTTGCCTGTATTTGGAGATATGGCTGTTTCCTGGGAACCCAACTTTGTCATGTAGCATAAGGTGCTGGGAGCGGGGAGGTTAAGAGCATGGTTAACCCCTTCGAGTCTGTGAAGTCATTGCAAGCACGATGTACATCGCTTCTAACTACTCCGATCTGCGTTCTTCACAGCTCTGTTACAGTACCACAGATCTGCTCTCTCTTCCTCTCCCCAAGCGATTTCAGTTTTGTTTCCCCACCCCAGAGTTCTCTAAGCAATTTAAATTTGTTTGGCAGATAGCTGATACTATTGTGCTGTTTGCAGGTCCTCTCCCCTCCCACTCTCAACTTCTGAGCTTGGTGGTTAATTACTGTGAGACCTCTACACCTCCATCAGTGTTAGCTGGAATAATGTGTTTTGTTTTTTTTTTTTTTTTCCCCACACCTTGCATATCAACAAGCAACTAGATGGAAAATAATCCTACTGATGCTCCCACTGTTGGGAGCCCAGCATGCTGATTCAGGCTCTATCAAGCATCTGGATCCACGTGAATGACAGGTACAACCCGCTCTGCAAGATAGCTCTGATCACCAAGGTCCAGCTTAGGTTCTCCTACGTCCACTGCAAGACAAATCCATGGAAACTAGACTTTGTTGACTCAGCTCATTGCTCTCATTTGAGACAAGTTGTCCACACATGCAAAGTTGACTCAGTTTAACTGTACTTGAAATACATTTTGAAGGTCTTTTCACAGGCACCCATAGCCAGGAAAGAGCACAGGACCCTCTCTGGGTGGGAGAACACTGCTAACAACCCCAGCCTGGGACCTGGGAGGGCAGCTGGCTGTGGCCTGCCTGAATCTCAGTCCCCACGTTGCCACTTGGGTTTGCAAAGAGGGAATGGAAGCAGGTCTGTTCCTTTGGGCGCTGAATGTCTTGCTGCAGACCCGTAGCAGAGTAAAACACAGAACTGAGTTCTGGCTCCTTTTCCTTCAAGGCACACAGCAGCGCAAGTATGAGAGGGGACAAATGTGTCCTTGTGACTGGAGAGCCACGTGATGGTGACGAGTCTGGATCTGACTCATAGCCCAAGTGATGCTGTAATACACCACTGGCCTGCTCCGTCCACCCGAGCACTGAGGCAGAGCTTTAGCATTTGTGTCCATATTTAGTGTGGGACCCCATTCTTCCACCACAAGAGCAATCCCAAATCTAGAGGGAGAGTTATCCTCGCTTACTGTAGTAGCTTGTCTTCCAATTAAGATCTCGCACACAAACTCATTCCCAGCTCTCTCAGGGAAATATTACCAGTGTTTCTTCAGTTGTGCTTGGGCTTTCTGTGTGCTTTGGTTTTAGCAGGTGTTTGAGTAAGAACAACTAGCTTTGGCATGCTCCAGAAACTCCTGATGTGCAACTCCAATAAGCCCAGACACACGCACAGTGGCGTCATCATAGCAGCAACCCTAGCAGCTCTCTCTCCGCATGCTCCCCTTGGAGGTGGGGACTGCATTAACAACAAAAGCAGCAAAGTCCCTGCGGTGGCACGGTTTTACACTGAGGCAGGTCACCTGAGCTGACTGATACTTCCAATAAACATTGGAAAAAATCTCTGCAGGTTTGATGAACCCTGCCCTGGACTTGGGGAGGTAACACGCTCTCATTGCCTCAGCAAAGTCCCGAGCAGATTCTCAGAGATCTGTGTTCTACAATGGCCGATTCCTAAACTTACTAAATGCAAACCAGAGTTGGGCTGCTCTAGCATATTGAATGTTTGCTGGAAAAGCATGTGTTTGGGGATTTCAAAGCTGGCTCCTGTAGGTGGGAATGCAGTTGCCATCACCCCCTGTTTCTGCCAGTAGTCCATAGTTAATACACTTGCTCAGAAAGTGGGTAGGTAGATACTGGAACTTCATTTTTAATAAAAGAACGAGTGAAGAGAGCACTGTTGTCCGTGTGTACATGTACACACGAAAAATACAGCTCAACATCAGCAGGCAACAGTGCACATACCTCTCCCATCTCTCCGACTACCCTGTTGCACACTAGCTGGTGGAAAAGCAGTTGCTACCCATCTGAAAAGTCCGGTCTCCAAATTCCCTTGCTTTCCTCGAAGAAACCCCAAACCAACTGATTTCCCTCAGACCAAAAGGATTTCAAGTTGTGAGAAACAACAACAGAAAACTTTTTTGGCAAGGAATGAGGAACTATGTCTCCCCCTCTACCCCTGCTTTGATCCAAGTTGAATTTTTCAGTTGTGCCACTGGTCTTGAAGGGTGTGGGAAATAATTACTTGCAAAGCCCAGTTTACTATCTAATGACTTGTTTCATATCAGCCAGTGAATAGCCCATTTGCACTTGGAAAGGTATCCAGGTCCTGAAAGCTACAACCACTGTCATCTGTCAGAGTCACCAGCAAATGCCAGAAGCCGCCTGCACGATGAGGAATGAGCTGCTCTCCATCCCGTTGTGAACCCCTCCAAATCAGTGGGCCGTTGCTTTTGGCTTTGCTGCAGACCCGTTCTGCAGCCTGGGGGAAGTTGTCCTCCCCAGCCCAAAGAGAGGACTCAGCTATTCTGCAGCTTCCAGTAGTAAAATCTCCACTGCACAGGAGAAAGCCATGCCTGCATGTCTATCTGGAACGGTTTGGGAGAGACCGAGCAGCGTGGCTCTCTCTGGTGGCGTGCTGCAGAACGCCAGCCTTCACTTCACCCAGCATCGCATGCTCCGCCTGGAGAAGAAGACGCTGTCACCCAGCAGCACTTGGATGCTCTGCCACCTCTACTTGAGGGAACTTACTTTCTGAAGACGGATTGAGCATGGCACACCCTCTTCCCCCTCCTGTCCTCTGTGCCTGCAAATCTGGAATTAAGTTTCTCCACCTCCTAGCACAAAGCAAGGTGATCACACAGCCTGCATCAAGGCTCGCATGCAGGGGACAACTAATTCCCCAACAGACGTTCCAGTGTCATATTGTGTTAGAGGTTCACAGTACACCCTTTCGTCCCCTCCAGTTCAACTGACAACGTTTATTTTACACAGATTGCAACGCCGCTGCAGGGCTGTTGATCTGTGGGGGCTGAACGGCATGGCAGACGCTAGGCCTACGAGTTAACGTGTTCTCAATAGATTATTCTCCGTACAGAGGCCTTAAGTCCCACAAACTCAAGTGTCCACAGCATGTAACGCTTATCACAGAAGCAGCCTTCTCCATTAATCTCTTGGCAGCATCCTGTGGGGGAAGACATGGCCCTCATCACTTCTATGCCTGTAGGTACAATGTACAACACGTAACTGACCCACAGAGAGTCCTGCAAGTTAGAGTGTGTCCACTAGAAAAATGCAGATGTAGCACAGTCAAAGAGCACTACCAAGACTGTAGCGACCAGTGGGGGAGTGAATGCAGGGTCAGGGCTTTAAAAACTGCCACCCCGCCACCCCAGGGACCTGCATGCCCTTCAGTTGAGGAACAAGGTCAGAGTCCACCAGGACTCCTCCAAATCAAACACCGAGTGGAAAGAGCTGCTCAGCAGATTGCTTCCTGCTGTCCACCACCCCATCTTGCTCAGCAGTTCACCCCACAGGCGCTCCTATTTCAGTCCCATGCAGATCACTGACACTTCCCTCCAAGTGGTTCTGGACTTCACTTAGCAGCTAACGTCTGAGACACAGCGCACGGGTCAGCCCCACCTCCGCTTCAGTCTTATCCCCTCCAGTGAGTACCAAACCATTAGTCTGCTTCTAGGTGACAAACTGTCACATGAAAAAAAAAAACACTACCCAGGTGGCCTTTTTAATTTTTTTTTTCCTCCTTTTTGTTGGGCATATAAGCAAGTAGATTCTCTCTTTTGATCCATATCACACTTTCATAGAATCACAGAATCATTCAGGTTGGAAGAGACCTTTAAGATCTCCTATTTTTATCACGTGCACTGCTTTATTATACAGCATACATCTTTGTACCAAGAAATACTATAATAAACTCATATGTAAGTGGTATTTAAGCTGGCTCATCATGCTGCCAAGGGAGAACAATACCAACAGAAAAATCTAGCTCGGTAAATGCTGCCCAGGAACAGCCCCGATCATCCTTACGCTGCACTGCACAGCCTTCATTAACTTACAAATGAATTCCTGCTGTGTCTCATGGCTTTCTTCGGATGTTATTATTCCAGCCTCCAAGGACACAAACAATTCTCTTGATTTAAGGAACTAGGCTGAGGTGCTGCCTGGCTGTGGCTTGAGGGGGGCAACAGCACTGGAAAATATGTTTTATTCAAGAAAACAAAAATATTACTTCCAAATAGAAGCAGAGGTCCAATTTAAATAAACTCACAGAGCATAAGCTGGGGAATTCATGGCTAAAGAGAACAACAGAAACGAGGTTTTGTATTACTTCAGCTATGCTCTTCGTTCAGCATCCATACCACAGCAAAGAGCTGATCACCACCACCTCTCTCATCAGAGCGCTGGTTCAGGACCACCTTGCAGACTCTTTCTAGGTGGTGAAACACTTCTCTTCATCCAAGAGATGCCCTGCCCCTGGTCTGAGGGTAGCATCTTGCTGCAGTGTAAGAACAACTCTAATCCCCTCATTTACCTATTTATTTACTGTTCTTAGAGCAAAGGCTTGGGTTTTTTTTTTTGGTGGTTTGTGTTTTTGTTTTTTTTTTAAAAACAAACAAGTCCTGCTCTAAATAGGGAAAAGGATAGAAGCAAAAAGATGTATGCACCAAAAACTAGATGTGACATCCACTGTTCCAGGCCAGGGCACAGCAATCTGTCACCCAGGCACTTCACACACTAACTCTGCTTACCCAGAAAGAAGCGCAGCAAGGACAATGCGGAGTCAGCCTATTGCAACATGTGAGAGGGTTCACGAACCGCAGACACATTTCCCACTCCTCCCACACCAATGCCCCTTTCATCCACTGTTGATAAAAGTAATTGCCGTGTGCCACCTTGGGCTCCCCCATGGAGCAAGACAGGGTTCCCAGCACAACAGATCTATGTGACCTTAGCACTCAGGTCCTGTTGGAGACCTCATAGCTACTCCAGGCACAGCTTCTTTTCGCACAGGATTTCCAGGGCTGGTGACATTCTAACAAAGGTATCTCATCTCTCCTGAGCTCAGGGTGACCAACCATCTGCTCTGACCTTTCCTTTCAGCACAGTGGTTTTCAAGAGACTTTGACAGTTTGTATCTCCTTACAATTGTGCTCTTGCCCAGCACACATCCCTCCCCCAGTTTCACCATCTCACACCATCACCACACAGACCATTTAGCCTGTCACTCGGTGCCTTACAACACAGCTCCAGCCCTACGTGACCCCCTATGCCTCTAGCCCTGAATTCCCGTATAACTCTGCCTGCACCTCCCAGCCCCGCTGGTGCTCTCCGTACCAAGGCTCGGAGCCTGGCCCAGCTCCCCACCACACACATCAGCCATGGCTCGCAACACCGTCACCCACATTAGTCCCTGGCCTCCAAGCAGCTCCACAGATACACCATCCTGCAGGTCTGTCAGCAAGTTACTAAAGGCAAATCACGATTGCAGGTTGTACTTGGGGCCGGGGGGCATTTTCAGTGTTTTCCTGTGATCTCTTGTAGCGCCTCTCAGCACCTCCGGTTCCCCCTCAGAAGCTTATTACAGTTCTGACAGTTGCTGCTGACCAAGAGCCACACACCCAGCTAAGTCACACTGACAGTCCAGTCTTCATACAGCGCCCATACAAAACCAGAAACATTTCTCACCTTGTCAGAGCTTCCCACATGCAGCCGTTGGGCAATTGCCTCTTGAATCTCCCAGGCACAGCACAGATAATCCCAAAGCCAAGACAAATCATGCCTCTTCCAGCTACTTTACTGATTCTTGTACAGTAGTTATACAACTTTCCCTCCTCTCTGCCCCAGAACCACCACGAACATAGCATGTACCATCCCTGCCAGCTCCCTCACTTGCTTACCTTCTCCCAGTGCTGCTCTGCAACCATTTAACTCCTCCTGGGTGGAGCCCTCTGGTTCCCAGGTGGATGGGATCAGCTCAGGTGAGACAAGGCAGAGCTGACTATCCTACATGAAGTCAGCCCCTCGTTCCTCTCGATACACTTGCAAGCTTGCCACAGTGCCACCAAGGCTCTGCTTCAGAGATTCGGCTACAGGAATCTGAGTCCTCCAGGAAGAAAGTTATCGGTCCAAAGACCCCATCACCTGGGTCCCCAGCCAGAGAAAACCACAGGGGTGACAGACTCCCATTTGGGCATGTGTGAGGGGTGGAATCCACCCCAGGCTCACAGCATCGTTAAGCTCATGCATTGGTGCTTACATCTGCTACAGTTCCTAGTCTGACTTGCCCACATCTCTTTATGAGTTAACAAAATCAGCTGTGTCCATCTCCATTCCTATCCTCTTCCTTTCTACACAGCTTTCCAACAGGAAAAGAATTTTCCAGAAGAGGTCTATGCCTCTTTTCTTCTCTACTGAGCAGCTGCAGGAGACAGATTGCCAAGTAAAACCTAGCTGCTTTGGCAGTCTTTGCTGGGTTGCGATACCACCAAGTTAAAATGGTGTGGATTAAAAAAAAATGCTGATCAGCACCAGAAGTGAGCTGCCAGGCTGCTGGGATCCACAAAGGAAGCCCACAATTAGAGGGAGATGGTCTCTAAGGATTGTAGGTGGACAGCATCTGCTACCGTGCTGGCAACCTCCTCTGATCTTCTCTTCAGAAATGACTGTGTGAAGACAGAGAAAAGAGATGAAAAGGAGACCCTGAGGTCAGTAAGCCCAAAGTGGTCAAAGATTTCAATGGATTGAGAGAAATACTCCAAAATCAAAGGTGCTCCTGTGTTGCCTGTGTCACTCTTGCCCTGGTCTGAATCTTAAAAACTTCAAGTACTCATCTGGGACACAGAGAGACACATTGCGAAGCAGAAAGAAACTTTTCAGGTTTGGGAAAGGTTGAAATTCTGCATGATCCTGACTTTTTCTGAATTGGCTCAGCCCTATTTGCACTGGGGAGCTGTGGGGCCGGCTATGTGTGAAGCACAGATTCAAGCCGGTTGTGCCCACGCCAAGAGGCCCATCCTCAATTCTGTCAAGACTCCTCACACACCTCTGCCTTGACCTGCAGCGTCTGCTGCTTTTGTGCTGTGGTCCTTCAATATAACTGCCTTAATGCAGTCCAGGTTCTGCCTGTGGTGCTCCTGCTTGTGTCCCATTCCCGCGCAGGCAGACCGGACGCACAGCAAGGACGAACAAAGGGCTTCACCCGGCGTTAAGCTGGGTGTGATGAATCACACACACTTCACCAACATTTGGCACGTCCAGCAAGGGTCAGATATGTCAACTGCAACCTGTGAGGAGACTCTGGTGAGAAATGTCCTAATGTGAGAACGACCAAGGGAAGTGAGATGAAGCAGTTAGGAAAGAAGAAAAGAGATCAGAGTCCCCTGAGATGAGCACAAACAATCAGAAGGGAAAAGGAAAAATGGGGACTGGCTGCTCTGCATCACAATCTGAAAGTAAAATCTACCTGAAGGAGAAGACAAAGTGAGCAAATAGAGACACAAAGAGAAAAATTGTCTGCTGTTTGTGAAGATTATAGGAAAGAAATAATCGAACCCCCAGCATGTTCCGGGCACCTTCCATGGAGCCAATACCACTGGCAGACAACAGTGACTGACTCCCCGTGGCAGCAGCTTTTGAAGGGGATCCCAGAGAATAAGGATGAATCCCAGCTGCAGGTGCTGCAGAGAAGAGGGTAAAGTTCTGCCAACACCAGCAGGTTCAAAGGCACCCGCTCCAGCATGAGGAGGTGCACAAGCAATAGATATGTGAGCATGCGGTGAGCCTGACGGATGTATCTGAGGTGCTGCCTGCATGGCTTGGCATTGGTGTGCCCCATTGCCCATCGGTCTGTTTTGCTGTATATCCCGTAGCCCGTGCTGCCAACATCCAGAGTAGACACTGCTAAAACCAGTCACCTGCTATCTGTATGAGAAAATCTGGGAGGCACTGGCGGCGGAGGTTATTTCACTGAGAGTTTCCTTTGTGTATTCGCACGCCTCTGGGTGTCAGCGTGCTCCGTTTTGCCCACAGCAGTCCAGTCTCATGCACTGAGCATCAGAGCCCAAGGTTAGATGAGAAAGACAGAAGCAATATCAGTCTTCTCTCCTTACGTCCTCTGCAGGCTGTAGGGGAGAGATCTTTCTGTACACATAGATACAGCTTAGTTATTTTAGATAAAGTTTATCTGGAGGGAAGCAGATACTGATAAAGCAGTGTTTCACACAATGAAAGAAGTACATGGAAATTTTGGATACAAACTTTAAGCTGAACAGCAGAAAAATGAAGTAGTCTGCCTTTTAAAACAAATACAAGGGATATACAGTGATGCCAACAACAGACTTGGAGGAAACAGGAATGAGAGCAGCCCAGAGGCTAGACTGCAGGTTTAAGGGAAAAGTCTAAACTTAAGTTCTTGGTCTGTCTCAGGTGTTTATATGGAGCAACTCTTCTGGGTCTTCTCTTTCTCAGGGTATAGAATGAGGAAAGTATCTTTGCCTCAGGTGGTCAGTATGTGGACAAAGGGGAATAAGAAGAGAGGTGAAACACACAGAGCAAGCCGGGCCGTGTGCTTTAGCACAACACCATAGTTCTGACAGAAGGCAGGAACAAGTCAAACTGGGAATGGTGGCTCTGCCACCACAACTGGAGGACAGAATGCGTGAAAAAGGCGAGATGAAAACCTGCAGTTTATTCAGATACTACCGCAAACAGCCTCCATCTCATTTCCACAGCTACAGTACCCTCTACTTAACTGCAATACATTTAATCAAGATGTTTCTTAGGGAACCAAATAAAGCTTGATGATGCTTAATGGCTGGGGCTTAATGGCTGGGTTGTTTAACTGGGCTCATAATTTTGATTAATTAAGATGCCTGCAGGTGTTGGAGTGGTACTTAGGCAACAGCTTTGACGTTCAGAGTCAAAGGGGGTTTTGTATCCCCTTCAAAAGGATTTCTGCCAGTGCTAGTTCAGCAAAGCAAAACTGCCTTCAAGCCCTTGCAAAAAGTTAACTCTTGTAGCTGGCAGTAACCTTCAGATTTCTGGGAAGCTTGGCAGCCTGCATGTCCTTTTGACCAGTTTCCTCTTGGGGTGATCTATGGAAAAAAAACCCAAACCCAACCTTTTGCCTAGGGCAGTCTTTCTCTCCTTGATAGGAAGAAAGTAAGAATGTGAGAGGATCTGCAGGTGGTGATGGTACATTCAGGCAACGGACCCGACCAGAACAGCAAATTGCCCACCCCTGGACCAATGTTTCTACTCTGTTGAAAACAACCGTAGAGCTTATCCATTTGAGCAGTGGAACATAGGAAGCCTGGCTTCCTGTGAGTTTGTCCCCCATGTTCATACACCCTAACACGGTGATTTCAGCTCCCCGCTGCCAGCATATCCCCTTTCCCTGCAACACCTTCCCTATCCTGCTGTGTCACCAACTTGCCAGCTTCCCCTCATGGAGCGGCGGGGATGACCTACTGTAGCCAGGAGCACGAGTGTACAGAATGACTGGCCAGCAGGTACAAGAAATCACACGAGACCTTCCCCCTTCGGCAGTACTAATTTGTATTTCCCTTTTCTACTCAGCAGCCAGCTTTCTTAGAAAATGTACTTACCTCAGATTTTTGCCTCTTGAATGCAGATAAAACGTCCTCAGGTTAAAAAATCTTTGGGGAGAAAATAGGACATGGATACCAGTGTGGCATATGCTCATTTCCATAGGAAACTAAAACACCGGAAAGAGCCACAATGAGCCAAACTTATCATTGTTTTCAGTATCAAACACTGACGTTAAAGTAAGCAGAACTTGATGATTTAAGGCTTAGTAGATTACTGCTGCCAACTATAAAGGCAACAGTACCCTGTGGATAGAGCACTAGAACGGGGCTCAGAAGAGCAGAGCTATACTCAGCTTTGCCATGGATTTACTGAAGAAATTTGGGCAAATGCTATCTTCACATGTGTATTAATACAGGTCAACCTTCCACTTTTCTTGTCATCTGTATAAGAAATGCAAAAAGGAAGCAGCATATTGCCTAGGGACCACGAAGACAACCTTTTTCCAAGAAACAGCCTTCTTGGCATCCACAGGCAGTACAAACTGAGTCAGGAGGAATGATCTCAGCCTTTTCATACATCTGCATTGTTCCCGTCCACCACAGCTTTGTAGAGCAGGAATAAGAGACATTCAAATGCAATTTATGGAATCTTAAGCAAATACAGATTGGAGTAGCCCCTTAGTGTTATCAGCATATTTAATAGCTTGTGATGAATCATAACTAAGGCATCTGCTTTCCAGTGCGTTAACACTAAAGCAGAGGTTGGATAGTATTATTCTGACCCAAGCAATGGCTCCACTTTTAAGGGAAGTGGTTGAAAAGTCCGGACACCAGCTTAATTGGTCCTAGAGTTATATTACAAACATACTGTGAATTCTGAAAATTCCTGACAAAACCAAAAAATATACCTGGAAACTCAGTGTCAGCATCTTCAATCCATCATGGAGAACTCATCTTCTCATTACAGCCTGCCACAAATTTAGCTGCATGGGTACTGCCTAGCTGGTCAATTATTTTCCTCTCCTATGCCAGAAGAATGCAGGACCCAAACCAGTTTGTTTTTAAAGTGCTTACAAGCTTTTGGTTGAGTGTACCTATCAACATGCAAGGCCCTGGTTGTCCTCTCCACTTTGATCATTGAGCAAAACCCTTTGTTTCCTGTATGATTAACAATGTCAAATGAATATATTTGCCCAGCAGCAAGTAAGAGAAACATTTTGGTTACCCATATCTGTTGCTCTAGATTGGACCTGAAGGCCAAAGAAAAGCTTTTGCCACATTTCAGCCCTTTAAGGGATGCTTTGTTATGCAAAGTTCCTCTTATCTCACTTTTAGGAAGTCTCTTGGGACGTAATATAGAGAAGGCAGAGTGAAAGGTAACTGGAACTGTTCATCAAAACACATTCTTTTATTTATCAAGAAAGATCAGAAAAATAGCTGGAGGGACAGAGGTGAATAGATGACACTGAACCATACATTGTCAAAAATTGTTCAAAAGAGCTGAGCTGTTCAACAATCCAACTACAGCTGGTTACCTTGTTCTGCCAGTGTAAAAGAGCCTCAGATGTGGATATGGATCCCCGAGAGCTTTGATCTTTGCATCAAAAAGTAGCTAAGAGGAAACTCTGAACTGACCCCACTCCCAGCATTGGACACCAAGCAAGAATATTACCACTTGCAAGTCTTGCAACAGTAACTAAGCACCAGAGTCATTGGCCAGAGCCTCATCGTGCTACTTATCAGCCATAACCACAAAAAGACTTCCTCTGGCTTACAGAATCTCCTGTATCCCGATTCACAGGGCCTGTATCAGGCTGAAGGAAGCAGAACATTAACCAGAGTAGTGCAAGAGCTGGACAGCCTCAGCTTCTAGAACCTATGGGGTGTTGTGTTCTTCCTGACTCATTCAGTTTCTCCAGGGATATTCCCCCTGGACTGTTCAAGGGAAACCATCTACTATTTCATGACCAGTTAGGTTTCGAGAAGACTTCAAACTAAGAGACTACTTTTTTGCAAACTTTCTCTATTTCTCTACCCATCAGGCAAAATTTATGAAATCAAACATCCTTGATACTCTCAAGGTGACTTCCAAGGTCTCCTCTTCAGAGAGAAAACGAGCTTTACCATTCTTGCTGTCTACACGGTAGGGGAGGTGCAGCAGCAGCTTCCTGTAAAAAAGGACACAGTGAATGTCAATGTCTCAGACCGGGTGAGCAATTGAGATGGCATTGCAAGTTACTCTTGCAATACACCAATCAGTATACTAAGGAATGTTCTTTTAGCATATCTGCTTTCTCATGACAGGTTGTGGGGTTCCTGCAATACCGGGTGCACAGCTATACAGGCCCTGAAATATTTCCAATGCTATTCCTTTTTTTTGGGCTGTGGCTGTGACAACAGTTTCCAAAGATGGACTGTGGGATCTCTCCAGTGTTCTTGCTTTTGCACAGTGTTGCATTTTAAATGCAGAAGAAAGAGAAGCTGCATTGATAAAGCTCTCCTGGTGGTAAAAATCTGAATAATGCCTAAAGCCTGAAAGTATCTTCAGGAGTTTGCTTTCTCTAGTAAAAAGAAATAAGTGGTGCAGCCTGATTAGATATTCTGGCCAGTCCAGTTTCACAAAGGATATGTCTACACTGCAAAGCACAGTTCAAGTATGAGAATGGAGTTATGAAGTTGCTGGGATTTTAACCCAGAGTGAACATTAATTCAGTGATCCTCTGCCCGTGGCTCAGGCACATAATACACAAAGAAAGGCTGGATCTTGGACTCAGGAACTATTCCACAGTTCCTCGCTATGTTGGACATACAGCTCTTCCTGGCCTGGCTGACAAACCTTCCAGTTTACCTTCTCACGAGGATGTCTCAGTCTGGACCCATTGAACTCTTCTCATGGACAACAGTTCAAACTCAGTTGCTCATGCAGAGTCTGGACTCTTTCCCCTCTTATCCCAGGCTTATATATTAACAATTGATATATACTTGATGGGGCAGTGCTGGACCTCCACTATATTGACAGTGCAAACGGAATCAAGGACACTTTAGAATCAAGAGATTTGCCCAGTCAAACTCTATAAAGCCTAACAAGACAACATGGTAGCATAGATGAGGGTTACTTCAAATTGGGGTTTAAATCAAGCTGATTCTTTTTCAGACCTTTTCAGATGTCTTGCAGGAGCCATGGCTGAAAGAGGTACAGTCAAAACACCTTTGCAACACACCTACTGAAGGCAGCCCTTTGCTATAATTTGGAGAAGTCCTTAAAATCAGCTTAGGGGCTTAGAATCAACCCCAGGACTACAGAGTTGGAAACAGTTCCTTTGAGCCCTCCTACACATCTGTGACAGTACAGTGTTTTTCAGTATGTAGAACTTGAAATCTTGTTTGTTTCTTTCATACTGAGAAGACTTGTACTTATATTTGTGAAAGCAGCACTGGCTCAGGCTGTACCCAAGCAACCATTAGATTTATGGCAAACTTTTTATTTGCTAGGCTTGTGACTAGAGACAGCTGGATACTAAGAAGATAACGGCAGATCTGAGTCACCAAAAAGATAGAATTGCAAAAGAAAAAGGATACTGAAGTTTTCCTACATCTGCAGTATTGCGTTAAGCTACCTCTTTTACTACGTATAGGTTCTACAAATTATTAGCTGAACAATTATTCCTCCTGATTTTCCAGTTTCAGAGCTAGCACTTCCAAACGTTCTTCCACTCCTGTTGTGTCTTTCAGTTAAATGCAAGCAGGAGGTAACTGACTCAGCCTGGTTTTGTCTGTGAGAAAGGTGGCTTTTCTATAGTTAGTCTACTAGGGACAGAACTTATTTGGACCTTAATCCATGGCCTGCACCTTGAATTTATTTGCAGGAAGCTATTCACATATGAATCTTCTCACATCCCATTCAATGCAGCAAGTCAGCCCAGAGAAGATTAAGCTTTCTTATGAAAGCACTCTTCTGTGAAGACAGGCTTAAAGAAAAACAGACCTGGGAATTATCTGGGAATCTCAGGCAGGGCAATTGCACACTGAGGAAAATATGGAGGAAGACTGAGAAGTCTGAGAGTATATCAGTGAGTTATCTTTGTAGGTTTGAAATAGCCCTATAAAAAAAGAACTCAATGGAAATCTCTTTAGGGAAACCTTTAACATTTCCATCTCTGCATCCATGCCTGAATATGTCCACAATTTGGCTTTTAGCTTATGAAAATGTACCTGCACATTTTTGACCACCTTCAGTTATAGATTTGTAGACATTCGTATTCAGAAAGCAAACTCCCACGAAGGCTTTCAAGACCATAGGCAGTTTTCAGCCAGACATTTTGGGCCCTTGAAGCCTTGCTGTTTATGTAGCCAAAATCTGTCTTAAAGCTATTTTTGCTAGAACAGTATCACAGATTCAAAGTTAGCACTCTATACACCTATAGAAGGACTATGGTTGGTTTTGTCTATATCTGTTTATCACGTGCAATAAATAATCTGACCTTCACCTTTAACTTTGCTTTCCATACAGCACTCAGTTGAAGGCTTGGTTAAACCTCCTTTCAAACAAGATATTAATTGTACTACTATCAATTGTGTTTCACTTACTTTTTGGGAGTTCGAAGGTCAAGAACCTTGTCCTGGATATCTAATGTGATGTCTGAGTACTTTGTCTCTGGCAGCTTGATTTTAATCTGAAATGATGGGCAGAGGTAATCCATGATTAGATATGTAGCCCTCCAAGCCATAAAAGATCTCAACTTCATGAATAATTTGATGCTAGTGTCAAAGAGCAACATTCTGAGTAGGTAATTTGTATCAGAGAAAATGACAGTGATAATCTTTGCTTTCAATAGCTTAGTGATGTGTATTGATATCCTATTTTCTTCAAAATCCTGAGCTGATAATGTACTTGACAGGTATTCTACATCCAGCAAACCCCCCTGGCTTTGTGTATTCCAAGGACAGCTTGCTTCTACTTGGAAAAATGCACAGCAGTTCTAGCACTCCTGAAGTTCAGAAAGCAGAGAGATCTTTGATCATATAATAATGGGACAGGAACTGATACCTGTAACTTTAAAGACTGTCAGTATTGTAGCATTATGTTAACTCACATACCTTCTAATAAATGCAGGAAGATGAAAACAATCTTCTTCCTGGCCCCTCTCCGCTCCAAAATTGTGTCCAAGATGAAATTTCATCTTAGAGCTGTTTTTTATTACTCTCAAGACTGTATGGAGCATATGCATTTGCACAGATACTCTTGAGTACACTAGGTCCCTTGAGGAGATACACGTGATTTCTTCAGGTTAGCAAGTGTAAATATAATCTACAAATGCTTGAGAGCTACAAGAAAATCGTACAGGATGCCAAAGGCATCAATACAACTTGGTGTTTACATTCTGTCCCTCAAGAAGGCAGCAAGATTGAAAAGGGCAGGCAAAGAGCACAAAGGAGGGATGGGAGATACAGGTTCAGCTCACCACCATATCTTCACAGCAGGCTGTGGAGGGGTCTTTCCTGCTCATCCCAAAGAAGACGTCCTCTGTTCCCACACACTGTTTGAACAAAATCTCATACCTGAGAAAGAGAAGCAGTTGCCTAATAATTCTGGAGAAGGGGCAGGAGACGGAAGGAGACTGTATTTCTCAGAGGACTGTAAATATCCTCATTGCATTGCCTCTCCTGCTTTTCTGTCT
>VZSZ01007069.1:150994-164723 GCA_013398815.1 Ibidorhyncha struthersii | reverse complement strand
TGGTGGGCCTTCTGATTCTCAAAAGTACTAGCACTTGGCCCAACACTGCATTACACGATACAGATGTGGGTTATAAAATTCAGTTCATTTGCCAGATGGCACAGGTCTGGCACCAGTGCTAGTGAAAAGAAACATGCTAGATCTAACAACTAAAAAAGCCACCAGAGCAAGCTAATACAGTCAAACACTGACTGGCTTTGCTTCCCCAGTAGTCTCCTCAACTAACTTCAGGAACTGACAAAGGGATGTGGAAGAGATGTCTTCCACTCAGTCTCATTTTCTGTCTCATTCAGTCCACATTTTCCGATTTACCTTATCTTCTGAAGGCAACCTACTCCTGATCACCTATCACCTGAGAATGCATCACAACCTGAAACGCGGTATGAACGGGCTAAGTGACACGACAGTACAGGGTAACTGCATTTCCAGGGAGCAACCCATAATCTGAAGAACTGGACTGCTCTCCTCTGCCCACAATGTCAGCATCTGCATGAGTTTAATCAGTTAAATCAACATCAAAAGCATGCCTCTGTGTTGGATGTGTCACCTTTCACACTCATCCCACCGGGAAGCTGAAGCACTGATCCCCAGAACAGGATCTTCACAGTGCTTAGAGGCTCTGAAACCAAAGCTAGGCAGTCACAAGGATACAGAACCAGCCATCAGTCCTGACAAACAATACAATATGAGCTGAGATGCACAGGGGTCAGGTGAACATGTGATTTCAGTGATTTCTGGCTCTACCCAACCTTTCACTCTACTTGCTAACCTAAGAATGTAACAGCAGAGAGAGAAGTTTGTCCTGACCTGCTCTGTCTCCAGTCCCTCTGGTATCGCTCAGAGCTCAAACTTCCAACAATTTCTCCCTTGCAGCATAAAGTGGAGTAGAAGCACCAACACTGCAGGGAGCCCTCCAAACCAGCTGCAGAGTGTTTCAGAGACTGTGAAGAGCTGGAGTGCAGGCAGAGCTCCTGAGTCAAGAAACAACTCTGGTCTGGCACAAGACTAAGCATGCCTAAGAGCTGTGTAGGAGGGCAACATAAGCATATGTTACCCCATCTATTGGCTTTATAAAAAATCAACACAATTGTTAACCTTTCTCAATTATACCACCACTTCAAGGGTAGTCTGTATGCAAGACTGCAGTGGGTTTTACCTAGGTAGACAGATGAAAAAAATGCATTATTCCATTAAGATCATACATTGCACAAAAAGCAGGGGAGGACAGCAAGAGTCAAAACTACAGCCAAAATGAGTGTCCCTGTTTCAAACACATTTCCTTCCAAATTTGCAGAAAGGCAGTTCCTTGTAGACAGAGAACAGTGCTGTAAATTTGAAAATCTTCTCTCTTGGACGAGGTGGGATTGGCTACATCAAACTGTGATTCGGTTTTTGTTTAACAACGTTCAGAGCTGGATCCCACCCTGAGTCACATAACTGAGCTCTGCATGCACCTCCCTGCCTGTGGGAAGAGGGTCACGAGTGACAGGGAACTCCTTCCTCCCTAAGGACAAAAGCAGGAGAAAGATGGCACCACCACCCCGGGGCTGCCCTTACCTGAAGTGTGTCTTGCGTTGCCATCTGAGTGCTTTGTTAAGTCAACAGTTCTGTCTATTTGAAACAGCTTCAGATCATCTTCATCTAAAGCGATATCTCCCCAAAAGGCAGCTGGAGAGAAACAAACTGTAATTAGTTTAGCTTTTATTTTGGAAAGAAAGTACAGTTCCCATGTGGCCACCAAAAAGGCGATACTCCATGGACCAGAAAAAGGTAACACGCAGCAGTAGTTTTAAAAATACAAGTGGAGTGGACATCGCTGGAGGCCAGGCGACAGCATTTAAATTAAAGCCACTGTGCAGATCCACCAAGAGGAGCTGATTAGCTGGGATTCCTCGTGTTAATTATTGTTACAGGTCTGGTTCTCAACCAGGCCCTAAAGCGATGGTGTTCACTCTTTGTTAAAGCCTACAAGGAAGACAATCACTGGTATTCCCTTAGTTAGAGTGAAGGAGTTAGCTAAGTTGCAGCTTGGATCCTGAGATGTTGCATCCGCACCATCCCCAGGCCAACAATTTGCATAAGACAGGACAGCGGTGAAGGACTCAAGCTCAGCAGCCGTACATCTAACAGCTACAGCTGTCAGCCTGCAGGACCTCATACACATAGTTAGCACTCAGACACACTGCGTTGCTCTAAATCCAAGCTGAGAGCCAGCCTACCATTTCCACTTCAACAGAGAAACACCAGTTATTTGTCCCCTTGTGGATCAGTTACCCAGATTTAAGTTTGCAGAGTTTTTAATTTTGTAAAAATCCTTGCATTTCGGCCAGAAGCCATGAAAATAAGCTAAACAAACTGATACCTCAACATTCACATCTCAGAGAAACAGACTGGAAATCATTTGAGTGGAAAAAATTACACCCTGGGAGTATCCTGACCGAGTTGACACTGTAGTGTGTAGTTACCATTTCGGGAATTTGAACAAAATAAACACAGGCGATGAAGCAGTTGACCAAGCAGAACAGATCTTTCAGAGATAACAAACAGGTTACCAACAGAGCTGTTATAACTCATACAAGAAGCCTGCATAGGTCGATGAAAAATAATTAAAAAAAACAACCCCACAACAAAAAAAAAACAGAGCAAATTAATCTGTGGTATAGTTCAAGAGAGCTCAGTAAGCCTGAGAAGAAGCAATGTTGAGTCACTGTCTGCAACAGTGACCAGATTTGATAGAATCNGGGGGGATAGGGGTGGGGGGGCGTGACGACAACATCCCATTGCTACACTAGCAGCATCACTGATCAAAATATGTTAGGTCTGAGAAACCAATGGATTTTACTGATCATCTCACTTTCACTGACAAGACCAAATGAAATACGGACCTTTGCCTGAATATCAGAAACCTGCAATCAGGTCTGTGGCAACTGAATTATGAACGGTTAACTTGGAGAGGTTTTTTTTGATATAACACGGCACTGGTTCTGATGCAGCACTTACCTCCTCTATTCTGCACCTCAGTCAGTAGAAAAGCATTTGCCAATGTCACTGTTTGGGACATGGGAATGTCAAGAAGTCTTTGCCTTCTCCTGGGGCACATCCCAGCTACCAAGAACCGCCTCAGCCAAGAGCCGCTATGAGCAGCAAAGCCCTGGCATGAGCCAAGCAGGACTCCAATGCTTTCCCCTTTCCCTGGAACAAGGGTGTCTCCCCTGGTTACCCGGCTACAGCAGAGGAATGGGAGACAGCCTCAAAGGAGGCTGGATCCGTCCTTTTGGTTGGATCTCCTTGACAGTGCTACCAAACCCCAGAGTACAGAAATACAGCAACAGGTCCAACAGAGACCGTAATCAGTGCAGACAAACCTATATGCAGACTGACATCAATTTTAATTCAGACAAAGCCTCTGTTTGCTACACAAAATAAGAACTTGGGCTCTCCACAACTTCTCAGCAATCCAAGCCCTCATGATGAACAGAGGAGAACTTAAAATACTGTCAGAACCCCACCAGCTAACAGACACGGCCAAACATCCCAAGCCAATTGGGAATGGCCAATGGAAGAAAGCAGAGACACACGCCCCTCTGACTGCAATTTGAAGAAAAGACATTTTATCTATCCAGAGGAAATATTTGCTCAGGACAACATTGCAGTCAAGGGGCAGAGATGCAAACAGCATCCCGTGCCATCTGACTCCGTCCTCAGCCACATTCAGTAAGTCGCTATTACACTGGCCAACTAGATATCCGTTCCCTACCCTCCTGCCAAACCTATCATCC
This sequence comes from Ibidorhyncha struthersii, assembly GCA_013398815.1. Lineage (NCBI taxonomy): Eukaryota > Metazoa > Chordata > Aves > Charadriiformes > Charadriidae > Ibidorhyncha > Ibidorhyncha struthersii. The sequence goes on along the minus strand of VZSZ01007069.1, from coordinate 160,944 downwards.
CGATTCAGCCCCAAACTAATTGCCACCACCTTGGGCGCTCAGTGGCTCTTTTCCATTAGTATCACACAGTTTGTTTCTCAGGCTAAGGTACGCCATGCCAAAGCTCAGCTTTCAGGGCAAGCCTGCAGCACGGACCAACAGAATTGTTACATTTTCCTTCCCGATGGAAGGCAACAGTTTTCTCCCAGCCCTAGCACAGGAATCTCTTTCTGTTACAAAGCCATACATCATCCTGAAAGATGGCCCACTACAAAAGCTGAATTTCCCTAGCATTTATTTCCAGCTCTCCACAGTCCCAGCGTGCTCCAGGGGAACCATGATTTATCACAGTCCCGAACCAGCTGAACAACTTTCCTCGCTGGAAGTCTCGACTGAGAATGCTGTGCTGCAACTTCTCCTGTGCTGTCAAAGGCGCCTTCCTAAAGGCATGTAAACCTGAAAGACGCTTGCTTCCACCCCAAGGGAGGTGTCCCACAGGAAAGCCCAAGTACTTTATTTTAAAGGGTCACAAGTTCAGAGACTGCTGGCAAATGCAGCATCTCAAAGCATCCCTCCCGATTTCCTTTACCAAGGTCTCCTTTTTAATTTAATGTGGGAGGATTTCCAAAAAAAGAAAACAAAAACAAACAAAAAAAAATTTAAAATCTCCAAACAGCAGGCTAACGAACTTGGAAACCAGTATTTCTCTTGGCAGAGCGCTCTGCAGTGTACAGCCAGGTGCAAACTCTTAACTCTCGGTGCGACAGTGTGCCAGCTTTTCTTTAAGAAGATGCATTAATTGCTCTGGATAGTAAGCACAGAGCAGCTCTTATTCAGGTCAGTGGAACCAATATGAGAGAGTTTGCTTCCAAGCTGGACTAGTAACCCGCACCAACCACCCTAAACATTTAACCGCACCACCTCCCAGCATATGCAACCAGAGAGCCTTTGTCTGTTGGGGCAAAGGGGAAGGACGACTGTGTTTAACAAAAAAATCCAGCACCCAAATGAAAAAAGCAGCCTGGCATCTGTCTTCATTTTCAGCCCATTTCTTCCCCAGGAAAACAGTCCACATGCTGGTGTCTGCATTGCATGTGGAGCATAGAGGAGCCATGATGCCTGGAAAGGTATGGCAGATGGCACTGGGAAGAAGAATACCTCCTAGGCAGAGGACAAGCTGAACAGTTTCTCCAGGTGCTTCCCACACAACCACAGAGTCCAAACCCACCAATGCCTTCACAGTCCTCATTTTCCACAGTAACTTTTTTTTTGGGGGGGGAATGGGGGGCTTTGGCACACTTCAGAGCAGTATGACAGCCCAAAGCGTCTTCTCTATAAAATTTTCACCACTGTTCCCTGCAAATCACCTCCAGTCTTCCCCCCCCCCCCCAAAACCCCAGGAAACTCCCTTTTCCCATTCCCTGCTTGCATTTCTCCTTTCCCTAGTTTTGAATAGCACAATCTGATTTCAGGGGAGAAAAAAAAAATTGCTGTCTCATGAGAACTCAATACAAAAGTGTTCACAACAGTCTAAAATATTCCTTTTCCATGAAAAGTGTGTTTCATCCAGGTCTTATAACAAAATGCTTGTCCTTTCTTCCTCCCCGTCCCCCAAGACAAAGTAGGAAAAAAATTACCAAGAAAAGCTTCTGGTATTCAGTCAGAAAACTGAGTAACATTGTTCATAATAATACATCTCCAAACAAAATGCAATATTGTGATTTGTTAAAAACAGGCTGATCTCTAACACTTAAGACAAATACCCCGGTATGGGTATCCTTCACCCTCACCGCAGTCACCTCGAAGTTTATACAAGTATATATGACAGCCACTTGAGCTGGCAGAAAAATAATAAACTCCACAGTTGAGAAATCATCACCCTATGTCTGTGTTTGAACTGATCTCCAGCCACCGAGCTGGAGCAAAGCTTTCACCCATTTGCCTGCCGCAACCTGCCTCGCCAAGAAGCCCCCATTCCTGCACCAGGGCATCAGTATAGGCCATAGATTTACACAGATGACAGGGACCAGCAAAGCAGTCACCCTCTGGATGCTATGGGAGACCACTGCAAATTTTCCCTGTAGCACCCATCAGGGTCAGCTGTGATGGAGATTCACAGAAAGAGAGGCCTTGGAAACAGGCATACCCTGCCAGCCAAGGGCATACCCTCCCTCCATCATGCTCCACCTCAAACATAGACTTTTTCACCGACTGAAGCTTTTATTAAGAAATGGCAGGTTTTAGGTACTGAATGGTATCTGAACCTAGATTGAGGACTACGCCCTCTAACTTGAGCCAAAGGAGCCCTCTTCCTGCCGGGCCAGAGCCATAAGAAGTTAGGGTATGTCATCAGCTGGAGGGTCTCATCTGAACTTGCAGCCAGCTGGCACAGCTCACGCTGACAGACTTCATTTCAGTTCTTCCAGCATAGTTTTAACACAGTTTTGCTGGAAGGATTTTACTCTTGCTCAGCAGGTTTCCCGCAGTGCAGTACAGCAATAAGCATGAAAAACAAGTAGCAATGTGAACCCAAGCAGACGCCTTGTCTTGTTTCCTCAATACTCACGACACAAACTCAGTTTTTGCTAGTATTCACAACCTCTACGTGTAGATGGTTCTCAAGCAGGGATGCCTCATGACTACTCGTGCCAGTGCAAAATATCCAAGGAAGAAGCATTTGCACAGTTAACCTCAGCATCTCCAATTTTGTGAGCATCGACAGATGCCACTGTCACGCGACCCAGGTAGCACACTCAGCCGTATCACCCAAGTGATGAGCCACACTGGCTGTTTGTGGCTCACAGTGCGATCAAAGGCTATGCTCTGAACCCATCCATGAGATCAACCACACATGTTTGCAAGGAACAATGTCTATCCCCACCCAGACCTCTGCTCTCTATCATCTGCATTACTAAAAGATCCTAGGGCACCAGATTGCACCATATCCGAATAGCGCACAGGAAAATCAATGTCCCATCTTGGCCACAAGAGCTACGGGCAAGGAGTGCTGGGCATACACAGACAGAGGTAGGCAATAGCGAGTGCCATCTCCTGGCAAACAACAATATGAATATTCACACATTGGTAAAAACACACAAGTCATTTTTGAACATTTGCTGCTGCTTCCCAACCTGACAGGTCTGAGCGCTGGGAGATTTAATTTTCAGGGCTGGCCACGCTTCCATTAGGGCTAACACCCTGCAGTCCAACAATAAATAAATAAATGAATCAATGGATCAAAGTGCATTCCCAGCACCTCCATATTTCTTTCTTTGCAGGAAGATGGGTCTGCTGCTGTTGCTGAACAACCTCCCGGCACAGGAGCCAGCGGAACAGAATTCTGAAGTATGCTAAGAAAGATTTATACCTTGAGGAAAAAACTCACCACATCCCTTTGGACAAAGTAACTATGTCAGAGGGAAGACCAAAGCCTCCAAATAAGGCAGAAACCAGTGAACGGAGACAGAGAAAAAAGTCCTAAACCAACACTTTGGAGGTAGAGGCAGATCCTGAGCGTCGAACACTCAAGCCAAAGGAGGATGGGAAACAAACGGCAGTAACGAGTAAAAGAAAAGCATGAAGACCGCCATATTCAGCCATTCTGTTTTCATCTGGATCCGTTTGTTTTTCCTTCAGTAGGAACGATCAGAAGTTTCCCACTGGCCAGCTTTAGGGATAAGCTGGCTTGAAGGCTCTGGCAGTAAACCCCTCCACACAGCAAGGGTGTCTGGCATGAGCTGGGTTTCCTAGCATTAGGGACTCAGCAATTCAGTTTTGAGTGGGCAGGAGTTCCCCTGCCCAGGGAGCACGTTTCGTTTCAGAAATGAGTCTCAGTTTGTGGAGGAATGTCTAAGACGACTGTCCAATTCTAAATGGCAACAAGAATTTCAAAAACCTCAAGGCCTCCTAGGAATCAGTCTGAATCCCTGTTCAGACTTCTGCAGAAACCCAAATTGCCTAAATTATCATGTGTAGTGCTCCCACACCACCCCCTCTCTTGGGAAGTTATCTGCAGGAGACCGAATTAGGCCAGAAATTCCAATTCACGTTCAATAAATTGCCTTTCCTGGAAGGTGACAGTGCAGGAACAAAGAAATACTTTGGGCCTGAGTTTGTCCAAAGCTGCAAACATACATGTGAGCATCCACAACGAGTAACTTTAAGGAATGATACATGCTCTCCCTTGGCTGAATGCCATGTTATTTTAACCAAGAACCAAGCTATTCAGTGGCATAGATTATAGTGCCTGCCCTAATTAGGTGAGGAGAAAGATCTTTTCATTTTAACATTCATAACTCTCCTGCTGTTTGTTGCTTCCTCACTCAAGGTCTTCACCTTTTCCACATCAACATGGCAGTCACTCCAGTCCAGTGATCTATGAATCCATTCCTGGTACACCGAGCAATGCAGGAGGGCACATGTGAACACAGAGCTGGAAATCCATGCCACAGGCAGCAAAGCAGCTCCCTCTACGGGCTTTTAAATGGTTAAACACCTGCCTCTTCCTAAGAAAGCACTGCAGGGGGATGTCTGCTGCCCAAGGCTTCAGACCACCTTACAGGGTTAAGGATGCTACTCCCCTGTAATGTGGTGTGCAAACCCAAGGGATTGGCTTAACCCCTCCTGATTCCATGTGAAGCAAATTGAGCTATGGGAGCTTTGTAACATTTTTGCTCTCTTTGGTTTCTGCTCTCAGTGACAGTGCGTGTCCCATGGCAATGCTAATATGGGATAGAGCTTTGGCTGTGCATCTCTAAATTGTTCTCCCTAAAAGCCGTACGCAGTCTGCAGAGTGCCTCTTGACCACATTTTACATGTACGCAGAAAACAGACTTTAGGAAGAAGCTANACCCCATGGGCAGTTAAATTCAGTTGGAGACCTCAGTCCCATGCAAGTGAGAGCAAGCTCTGCAACTCACTTGGCTGCCCTGCCCGGACAACCCTGGCCCCCTCCTGCTGCCCGAGGGACACAGGTAGCCCTCCCGGCTCCTGTCCAGCTCCACCATGGCCATGGATGCTCCACTCTGCCGAGGAGGGGGCTCAATTTCAGCACCTTCTTCTCCCACAAGCCAGGAGGGGCTTTCAGATCCAGCCTGTTCCCAAGTGCAAGCAGCATGCTCCCACCCTCTGGCACCACTTCAAAGTGAGATTCTTCCTCTACAACTTCTGCCAGCTCAGCATTTCTTCCCTCTGCCCTAGTATCTAGCTCTCAGCTGGATAGCACCCCATCCCATCTTTGCCTGGACACCTCTCCGTTTGCTATTGCTTAGTGTTTGAGGAAGCAGTCTGCATGTAAGGTAGGCTAGAAAAAAAACCCATCTTTTACTGCACTAGGGATGATAAGAAAGCACACATTTTTTGTCTTTAGCCACCTACATCCATAAGCTGAGCAGCTGGCACCTTCCTAGCCTGTAGGAGAGAGTGCAGGGAAATTGCTTTCAAACAGGGCTAGCGTTCGTAAGTCTGAACCTTGTGTAACTTGGAGAACAGAGCCATAAACAGGAAAAGCCAATGGTGACTCAGAACAGACCTTCTATCTTCTCTTTAAGCCAACAGCCTGGCAAAATGCCCTTGCCAAAACCAAACAAAAAAATAAACCCTTGATTTGCCAAATTCATGTAATTTAACCAACTCAACCATTGTTTCTTCCGTCCTAGCTGGTTTAAGAAGCACCAAACCCAGCACTCGCACTAAGCTGTGATCACTTTCTCCTCTTCTTGGCCCAATCAATTACAATTGATTTTAAGAACATCTAGTACTGGCCTTGTATCAAGAGACTGTTATACATACACGTTTTTTAAACAAAAAAGTTCTTTTCTGCAGTATCCCACAGCCAGATGCTATCAGCCATCACAGCAATAATGCACAACAAACAGAAGCTGGGCATGCCTGTGCTGCTCATATTGCAAATAAAGACTGGAGCTGCTGCACCCAATTAATCCAAAGCTTCAGCCTGCTCTACATCTCCCAGCCCTGCGCTAGCGAGCATATTCAGTAATTTACTATGGAAATCAACAGAGGAAGCAAACTTCCAGGATTGCCAGACCTTGGACCACTGGTCAGACAGCAGAACTTTCCCCTTATACCAGCATGGTACGTAGAAACTCCCTCTTGCACCGCAAAAATGTTTAAACACCCTTAGAGAGGGTGTCAAGAGACTGTCGCAGCTCCTTTTCATTCAGAGGGACAAGAACAAAAAGCCTCAGATTCTGCCAGATTTAAGGGAAGCCCTGGCATCAAACCAAATGAAGACCTTCAAGGGAAAATTTGGGAGGAAATGCTCTAGTCACAGATAGGTAGAACCTGGCATATTGGGCTGCATCTCGGCTTACAGGAGTTGGCTTCTGAAACTCCATCACAAAGGCAAAGCCCTGGTGTCTCCAAAGCCTACGCCAGAGAGGCAGAGGGAAAGTAATACACAACAGCCCCAAAAAGCAGCTGGTGCAAGCAGGAAAAGCCTCTCACAGAGACAGCACTGATTAGGTGCAGCTTTTCATGAAAAGTACAGGGACACAGCCGGCAGCTGGATCATGATGCAGGGAAAGGGGAGCCCCATGCAATTCTCTCCCTCTTTGACAGTTTGCAAGTGGTCCAGACAAGGCCTGGCCTCCTATAGCTTGTGTCACACCCTGCTCAGAAGTTATTCTGACTAAACAAAGGCAGGAGGTGAGAGACCTAGACACCAGCTATCTCCACCCCCTGCCAACACCTCCACCTTGCAGTGCATACAGCTCTCAACCTTAGCAGAAGCGGGAACCAGGAAACAAAACCACAAGCAGATAAAAGCATTTCATGGTCTGATCCTAAATGATAGGACCCATAAATAGCACGGTGGCACTAGTCAACAGAGGTAGCACATTCCCGCAGTGCCTATGAAGCGTTCCTCGTCAGCTCAACCTGCAAGGCAGCAACATTGGCTTGAAATTCCAGCACGGCTTCAGCTGCCCTTTAAGAGCAGGAGATAGCAAGGTTCTGGGTAATGAAATCCAAGAATGCCTTTGTCAATTAATTATGGAGAAAGCTGTACCACGCAAGCCCCATCTCACACCCTCCATCATTTCTGCTGCTCAATATAACTTTAATTAATCTTTCCTTTGGCAATTTGAAGGAAGGGTGAGCACGCTGCAAACACCCACTGAGTATTAAATTGATTTCCTGTTTTATAGTCCTCTTTCCCTCCCTATTGGCCCAGCTATGATTTGCGGCCCTTCACTCGGAGGCATTTTTTCCACGCTAATATAATCCAAAGCCCCAAGCAACAATCACATTCAGAAAAGTAACACTTTGCACAGCCGAGTGCTTCAGCCCAGCCTCCGCCAGCACAGAGCGGATCCTCTCCTGCCCCGTTTTCTCCCCCCGTCCCCCCTAAGAATTCAAATCAACCACCTTATCTCCGTACTTGCAGCATTTTTGCCTAAAAAATTGGCAACGTGTTTGTCCTAAGTAACTAAGCGCTCAGGTCCCTGCAGTTTCCTGACCGCCATTTGTAGTAGTGCATCTTAATTACAAAAGCACTAACGCAAAGCCTATTCCTCTCGCAAATACAGCCTCCAGGCTGGTCTTGTACTTCATGTATCTGGACCTAAAACCAGAAAGTAGGAACACAAAGCTCAGCTGAGCTCCCCAATAACTCCACCTACCCTCAGCGAGAGACACCACCTCACCCTGGGCTTGTGGGGCTGAAAGCGGGATCTGGAGCGGCACACACAGCCCAGTGCACGAGCCAAGCCTGGGGTAGGCAGGAACATAAGGGACAACCAAGGGCAGCCCAGCTGTGCGGCGATGGAACAAGCTCTTTTCAAAGGACCTTCCCCTCTGCCTTGTGGGGTACAAAGGGCCTGATTTTCAGCACTCAAGCATTTAAGGCTGGGGGTGGTTAGGTATCACCTGCTCACCACAGCGTCACCTCCGGGACAGGCACAGGCACTGGCTGCCAGCAGTTTCTATCTCAGGCATTCAAGTCCTTGTTCAACACTGCTTTCCTGGTACCATGGGTTAGGAGACCTTGACCTAAAACTTTGCACCCACCTCAGCTGCTGTCCCACAAGAGAGACTTTCTGAGTCTTCTGGCCACCAGCTTCAGTCTTCTGGGAGGAGACAATCCAGGTCAGACCTTCTCCTCAGGTAATTCTCATACCATGGGACTTGCCCTGGATTTATCCCTTGAAATTAAGTTGAGGAATAACAACCTTAGAGGTGGCAGAAGGAAACTGAAGACTTAAACTGCTCATACGGAGTGGTTCAGTGGCTAAGCACTGTCCCCCTGCTGAGGACATTTCACCACCTGTGCCCACAATGCAAAGTGAACCACTGCAGCTTATTTAATTGCATCATTTGGAGAGGGATGTTCTTCCTTCAGGTGGCCTGAAACATTAGGTGTCAAAACCTCACTGTTCTCAGCCCAAGCACTGCAGCAGGCGAAGGGGTGACACCAAACAGACAGGCAGGAAAGTCAGTGCCACCTGCCCACCCGCAGAAGAAACTGGCTCATGGCAAAAATGAACAGCAACAGAGCCATTAGCTGAGCTGCATCCTCAAAAAAGGAAGGCAGCAACCCAGGCCTGCTCAGAGCAAACTTTAAGTCAGGCTGACAACTTAAAACCACATGGTCCTGGATGAAAGGAGGTAGTTCATGATAGATCACATCTATTCAAGGGCCAGACAAGGAAAGCAAACATAGGCTCATTTTAGTCATTGTTCTTTGTCCACCAACACCAGGAGAGGAGTGTTGCAGCACTGTTGGAAAAGAGAAAAGAAATGGACAGCAGGCAGGAAAGAAATGGGAGCTATTTACAGAGGATAGCTAATTTGAGCTGTTTACAGACTTCCCCTCTGAGAGCTCAGGGACGAGAGGGTGGCAGGGGGGTGGTTTCAGCCATTAAAAATACAACGTGAGAATCCATTAATTTTCCATAGAAACAATGTCGTCATAGAAGCGAGACAAATCTGATCAGTCATGCAAATGTGCTGATGTTAAATTCTCAGGCCTGGGTGGGGAATTTGGGTTGCCAAAAACACAACAATGAAGAGATCCGAATGAGATTAGCAGCCAGAGTGGCCGCGGCACTGAATGGCATGGTAGGGGCACGCGATGTGACCAAGGGCACCCCCAGACTATAGTGGGGTTCGTGCTCTAAGCCAGGCATAGGTGCCCAGCAAAACAGGCAAAAAAAATAAATGTCATCCATGTATGAGATCTTGGGAACTGGTCAAATGCCATGGTCCTGCTCTGGAAACCAGCAAGAACCTCCACAGACCGCTGAGCTCAACGCAGGGAATAAAAGGCTCAGCACCCCACAGGACTGGGACCCTCACAAGCTGCGAAATCAGTGTCAAGGAAAGGCACGAGGTGATAGCAGAGGAAACAGGTGAGTGTGTCTGGTAGCACAACCCAGAAAGCAGTAAGCAACACAAGTTTAGGAGAGAAAACAAGGAACCAGGTGGGCTGCACGAGGCGCCAGCGCTGTCCCAGCCACTTGCTGAGCTGTGATGCAGTCTGAAACATGGCATTTATGTCACGTTAATAAGGGGCAAAATACAAAAGTGTATTTTTCCCCCCCTTCCCAACCGAAAAAAAGCAACCCAAACAACACACAACAAAAGGGGACCAGCAGATTTTATCTCCTTTCCTCCCTCTTCCCTCTAAAAAAACCCCCAACTTTATAAACACACCCGAGAGGGAGATACTACGCACAGAAAATTACAGCGGCACCCCGAGCAGGAGGAGTGGAAATCGCTCACCCTGGCAGCAGAGCACAGCCCTTCCTTGTGAAGAATCCAGCCACCATCCTGGACTGGCCTCACCGCAAGTATTTAGGAGTTAAAAATAACCTTGGAAAATGAAGCGCTCCACCCCCTGCAGTACGCAAAACATTACTAGAGTAACGCCTGTGACAAGGATGCTTCCGGGTAAATCTCAACGCAGGCAAAAACGGTTCAAAAAACCATATAAACAAAAAAAAAAAGGGGGG
>VZSZ01007069.1:129340-150986 GCA_013398815.1 Ibidorhyncha struthersii | reverse complement strand
GGGGGGGGGGGGAAGGAGAGGTCAAAACATATCCCAAGAGATGTTTCACTCAGGTTTGTCCATAAACCAAAATATGAGAATTTGTCACCACAAACAGCTGTTTGGTTCACCTGTTAAGTTTGAAAACACATTGGTTTTACGTTTGAAGGCTCTGATGCTTACAGCAAAGGGAATCCCCTCCACACAGGCTCTGCCTGTGCTCGTAGGCAGCTGCTGGTGCCCACACGCCTGGGGAAGGGCTCAGCCCATCAACCTTCTGAGAAGGGGCTCTCACCCCTGCACTATGCACCTCAGGGAAACTCTCCGTACCATCAATTTGCCCAGAAACAGGCAAGTACAGTCAGTCAAGTAACTCACCTTGATCACAGAAACGTGACCTCTAGTGCTATGTAATCCAAAGAGGTGGCTTTCCCAGAAGGGGACAGTCCTGCAGAATACAGCGATGCCCCAGATGGCAACTGTGCTGCCAGCTCAGCGTGACACGGTCTAGAGCACAGGCTGCTGCAAGGGACACTTGGTTCAGGGAGATGACTAGAGTCCCCTAAAACACCCTACATCCCCTTGGTAATTCCCTGCCTGCTTTAAACTCCTACAAGAAAGCCTGAACAACCAGCAATCACCTTTTCTCATCATTTTATAGAGTAAACAGCATCTCCTGCTTCCCCTTCTGCAGGCCTTGTCAAATACCTCTCTAGATTTGCACCTTCAGAGACACATGGCGAAGGATCCAAGCAGCTCGCCCCAGCAGACACTCTTCAAGTCTGCTTTGTGATGGCGAGCATTACAAGACCGTCAGCAGCACACCCATATATGAATACTGCACTGTGCAGACATCCCTGCACAGCACACAAAATCACCGTGCTGCCTCTGTAGGACAGATCCACATCCTGCCATGGCCTTCCTTCAGGTGGTTCCTCCTGGTGGCCTAAAACCTCTTCCTTTCCAGGCAGCCCTATCAGCACTGCTCCCAGAGCTCTTCTTTCACCACTTCCTCACCCTTTCATGAACCCCACTGCCATAAACTCTCCATATTCTTGTCTTTCATTGTCTGTCCCACATCAGCTAAACTCAGCGAGCCAAACATCCACAGCAACCGTTCACTGCAGTCTCAGAACTCTCATCTTGGTCTATCTCACCGCAGTTGGCACATATAAAGTCAATGGTCTTAATATTCAAGGCCATTTTTTATTGTCCCAGCCACACGCACCACAGTGAGCATCTAGGACTGTGCAGCAACACAGCCCTTCCAGTGCACATAGCTCCACAAGGATTTGAAGTTCAGAAACTGTCACAGCTCCAGTTATGGAGACATTTTGGGTGCAATTTCTCCCCATACAAGGTTCCTCTCAAGATTCACACTCAAAAGCCACAGCAGTCACAACGCTCTGCTTTCTTCAACAAGATCTCATTACTCTCTGATTACTAAGATTGCTCAAAAAGGTGTAGAATTACACTCTGATCAAACCTCAGAGCTTTAGTCTAGTGTGTCAATCTACTAGCATACAAGTGGAAGACACAAGCAAGACAGCCATGGACCACAGAGTCTTCTGTTGACACAACTTATCCTGCACCAGCATTGAGCAATCAAGAAAGAAGTGAAGGGTTAAGTGTCCATACATCTATTCATCTCATTTATGCAGTAGGTGCCCATGAGAAGTTGGTCTTTATCGACACACATCCTGTAACATTCTGGTTCTCTGTTTCACTTCGAGCATTTAACTACATCTGGGTGAGGACATGCTCCCCACTTCCCAAGCAAGCCAGCTGCACCCTTCACTCGCTCAAACATCAATGACAAAAGCCTGCTCAAAAACATGCATCTGTTTCACGTATGGCTCATACAGCTAATTTAAACAGTTTCCATATGTTGCCAAAAAACTGTGACCAAATGCCACTTGCAAATAAATGGGGAGATTGTCTGGCTTCCACAGAGAAAGGTTTCATCATGCAGCTTGGAGTAACAGCTCCTTTGTTCCCAGGTCTGCCTGAGCTTCCCCAGCCCCTTCCGCAGTCAGATGCTGCTGACCGGTCCAAATTTTACCTCCTTCCGGGATCGTGCCACCACAGCAACGTGGTTTATGGACCGTGATGAGCAGACTTTGGAGAAGACCTGTAATGAACACCTCAACATGTGATGAAGATCTATCAGCTCAATCATTGCATCCACCCCCTGCTCCTGGTTCCAGAGAAGCTACTTACTCATAGGACAGGCATGTTTTTTGCTTAGCCCTCATCCAGACATTACCATTGGGCGCCAGGTTGTAGCTGTTGGTACTCTCCATTGCATAAATGAGGCTCTAGGGCTCCATGTAAGCTGTAATTCCATGTTTCCGCATTTTGCTGTACAGCTAAAATTAGCATCTCACTTTTAATGTGCCCATTGTGAATTCCTGCTCAGTTCCAGCCTGGCAACAGGCCCTTTGCCATATTACAGCTAGACCACATCCAAACTAACGGTCTGCAGCTGGGCAGATGAGAGGACTGAGCAGATAAGGCAGAGAAGGACTTCACTCAGGATACTGCCCTCCAAAAAGTAGATCCGGTCAGGGAAGCAGACAAATATCTTTGTTTTGAAACACAGGGGAGGCTATTAGAAGGATTTAATAATTCAAAGGGGAAAAGTACATGGATGCCACTACTTTCCTTGTCAATAACGGCATGTTACACTAACACCTCAAGGAAGCGCAATGCAGAATCTGTGTCCTTTGGAACAGGCCCTGCACAGTAAAACCTGCCTCATCTCTTTAGACAAAACTTGCTGAAGCAGGCACCAAATAGATGCCCCAAAGAGTCATCCAAAGAGATGTTTCTTAGGCTGTCCTGAAGAAGCAAAGGAAATTTTTTGGTCACAGAATCCAAGGTCAAGCTGGATGTCCCAGCTCCCCAGCCCAGTGCTCCATCCATTAGACAGACCACCCAGGTGCTGGAGTTACCTTCCCTCTCTTGAAGTGGGGCTTCAACTTCTTGCCATTTCACAAGGCACACATGCTACAGAAAGGGCAGTCAGACCAAGCAGAAGATGAGGGCATTCAGCTCCACAGTTCACTTGCACAATGGGCTGTCTCCCATTGCCCAAGGCAAGCAGATTCACATTCACCCAAGCTATCCTACTCCTACACCCAGTGGCCATCCTGAAGCATCTCCTCCCACTTTGGGGAAGCTGTTGGGGACCACAGACACAGTTAACTGAAAGTCCCCCTGGAATCTGATGTAGGGTGACGCATATGAAAAATTACTCATGCAATTGATTCATATGGTTTCCGTCATTCATAAATTCCTATGCATAAAGGGGAGGCATCAGATTTGCACATAACCGATCCAGACAGCTGCAGATTTCCATAGGCACTAAGTGCCTGCAGGCAGAAGCCACTCCTCGTGTAATCCCATTAAACAGCTGGAATGAATGAAAACGCCGCGCGATTCAGCATGCTAACTGCAGCCACCTCTGCTTCCTCCGCTGTTAGTGCAGGGTCCTCTCCAGTTCAGCCTCTTCCCGTGGGTCCAAATTACAGGAGCTATTTCATGCCCTGAACTCTGCAGGGAGCCTGGAGCACATGCAAGTACGAGGCTACAGTAATGGACGGCTGCCCTCGGAAAGTGCTTAAGAACATACCCACGCTCTCCGTCGCAGTCTGTCTCCTCATGGTAAAATGTAGCTTTTGGGGACATCACTGCAGAACACACAAGTCTTCTCACAAACAGAAATCAGTACACTGGAGATTGGGTATAGAAGGAAAATCAACCCACAGGTATCTCCAAAGGCACAGTGGTGGTGGAATTCAGACAAAATATAATTGCTGGTAGACCCAGCTCCAGCCTGGAATGAAAGGTTCTGAAGTCAGAAGGATCTCAGGTGGAAGGTGTTTGCCATTTAAAGGCCTTTCATGGCATTCAGCATTGTATCACATCACGGCAGATGTGAAGAGTCAGCATAAAACCACAGTGTTAAGTAATTTGAAGGAGGCATTGTCAATCCTTTGCCTCCTAGGGGAGGCCAGAAAGAGAGGTTAGCCCAACTGAGCTCTGTCCCCTCATGCTGCAAGACTTGCTTAAAGCCAGCAGAAGATGACATTCAGCAAGGCCTACGCTTCACGCAATAGGCAAATATGGTCTACCTTCCACACTTCCATAAACTGCTCACTCATTCTTAGTGCTTTCCAGTGACGTTTGATCACTAATACAGAAAATCTCCTGCAACTTAACAGAAACTGGAAGGTCTTCTCAGTGAAGATTAGCTACAGCCAGTTTGTTCTCAACCAGCTCAGTCCCTGGTTCCACTCACTTTCCACATCTCACTGATACTGGGAGAAGGAAGTAGATGGGAGGGAAAACTGTCCTCAGGACCACGTAGGAACACTGATGCAGAGCATCGGCACACACTCCGCCATGGTGCCACTCAGCTGTCTAAGAGGTTGGGGTTTTTTCATCCTGGCTCAGTGTGCACCTCCCTGACTCTGCACGAGAAGAGAAAGAATCCCTGTCATTGTCAGACGCCTTCACCCCACAGCTGGATCTATTCCAGGAGCAGTGTAATGAAGTCATAACATTAGCAAATATCACAACGCATAAGGGGGGCTGGTGTAAAAGCAACCTCGATTTTGACATTTCCCAGACTTAATAAAATGGCTTTACACAGGGAATGAAGACAACTTCTTTCCCTGACAAGCCATTTGTGCCCTCTGGATAGCAAACAGTCTTGTGTCAGGAGCGTGCCCGTCTTTAACGTGGGAGGTTGCAGTTTGACAAAAGCAGGGAGCAAAGGGGAGAGGGGACAGAGCTGCTTTGAGGCAGCTGCCAGGATTTAACAGTGCCAGTAAGGTCCCCCTGTGCTAGCCTTGCTCTGAGGCAGTGAAGCCCTTTTTTGGCTCAGGCTCTGAAAACACTTCCCAGCCGCAGGCAGGTCAATGTCAGGAAAAACTCCAGCCCAAAGTACTGCAAACTAGAAACCGGTTCCAGTTTCCCACAGCAGTAAGCCAGGCCTTGCCATGAGCACCCCAGGGCATCAGCAGGAGGCAGGGTCACCCACGCTGCTGGAAAAAGGAAGGTAGTAGAAATGGGAAGTGGCTCATTTATTGCAGAAGGACACTTGTGCTGGGGCAGAAAGAAGACCCAGTGCCCAGGAGTTTGCTCCAGCGGCTGCTGGTTTTCGACACCTCCTGCTCTTCCAGAAAATGACAGGGGATTAGCTCAGCAGGAGCGCCTGAGGGAGCTGTAGCAAACCCCTTTCCCTCCCACCATTAGCAGAAAGGATCTGCCCCCAGCTCCCTCTCTCTGGGAGCGGGATTCCCGTGCCAGCTTTGGATCAGTGGAAAGCAAAATGCAAGCACTTTTCAGAAGGGCTGCCACCATCAAAAAGGGTTTCCAGCTATTGAGCTATTGTAACAACCCAGCAGCAGCAGATCTGCTCCCCCTCCTGTCAGTTATCCCTCCACAGCCGCATCAACACCACAACTTTTAACCCATCAAATGCCAGCGCTTCCCTGCATGGTATACACCCATACTTTGATATTAAGCTCGCACAAGATTAAAAACACCATAAAGCAGTATTGCCTAGCATGGAGGTCTTCAAGCTGCACTCTTCTGATTCCCCTCCAGATTTTGCGCAGACCAAAGCTTTACCACTCTTCCTGTACCTGCAAAAGAGGACAGAGCGCCCTCACCATCAGACACTAAAGAGCTGAGATGAGGCAAATCCACTGGTAAAAAGGGGTGTTACCAGCGTCTAGAAGCCTGAGGAAGTTTAGAAGTGTAATATTTAAGGTAGTCCAGAAAACATAACTCAGTTCCTAACATACCATTCCTCAAACAAAGCAATTGCTTCTCCACACTCAACTATGCAAATAGCTTCATGCCCATGTTTCATTCTGGACATTACTGCCCTGCATCAGTCTTCATCAGACACTTTCAAATACTCCACAGTATTTGCAGTATACACACGACTCCTGAGATATGTTGATACGATGGAGACTGTTGAACTCCAATGCTGACACAGGGCTGATGTTAACACGTCAACCCATTTTTTATTTTACTCAGCCAGGAGGAAGCTGAGAGCACCAACATCCTTAAGGTTTTTCTGTGCCCCTAACAGGAACTGCTGCAACAAAAAGATACTGTCAGCACCACAGAAAAAAAAGCTTGCATCCAGCACAGCGATTTATACTTTGTATTTAATGCTGGGTAGCCAGGATGAGCATAGTTCACAGTGTCCTTTCACATCAAAGGTGTCCCTACTGCAGGACATGGCACAGCTGTTGCGCAGGAACTGGGTATCGTCACATGGGGAACCAGTATTTCCATGGCTGGTGATGGCTTCGCATGCTAAGGCTGGTTTGTCCCCTCACCAGGTCTGACTGCACATGAAAGGTCGCAAGATCAATGACAGAAGGTGGCACAATAGGTCAGAGAGTAAGGGAAAGGGGGAACACATCAATATATTTCTCTGGGCTTATTGCTATAGGCCCTTTTACATCCACACACTAGATGTTGAAAATCAACCACAACTTGTGGGAAACCTCATCTGCTCCACTAGTCGTAGATGCAGGGCAAACAGCCATTGGGAAGTTTGGGGAAGACAACCCAAGGAACTTCACAGATCTAGAAGTGATAAATAAAACCTCAAATAATCCCCCAAGAGAAAAAACAACACACTGCACTAAATACTCATGCCTCTGCCATCAGCAGAGAATACTGTGTATAAACCGCCCAAGGACGTGCATGTCACTGCATGCTTTCCAGGTGCCATCAGAATAAGGACAGGCTGTGAACTTTCACAAGATAGGAAGTGTTCCTACAGGATCCCAAACTAGCTGAAAGCCAGTTATAAGCTCATATAATCAAAGCTTCACTCTGGCCCGGCATGCTCTGGGTTCAGGGCAAGCCACAGAACCAACTCACCTACAGCACTGCCTTTGTATTTCCTTCTGTTGATACTGATAGAGGATGCGTATTTATTCTCGCACATGTCGACATCTCTGCCCCATCCAACACAGCTGACTGAGAACCACTACAGATCTACTACCAACTCCATGAAGATTCTCTTTTTATTCTTAACCTCACTGGCGCACCTACTGACTGCCCATATGATGAATATCGACAGGAGCCACCTATAGATGCTACAACACAGAGCTACCTGTCTATGTCCACCATACAACCATATCACAGCAGCCAAATGCTTAGCTGCCATATCACAGCAGCCAAATGCTTAGCTGAGACTGGGTAAAGAACAACTTATTTATCATCTTTCTCAAGGGCCGAGTAATAAAGGCACAATATCCTTCCCTGAAATCAGAGCCATTACAAACACAAGGTGCTTTCTGAAACCAGACCTTCAGACACAAAACCTCACCAAAAACTCTAACAGAGTAACAGGAGTTTCAAACTTCCAGTACTAGAAGATGCCCAGCTACAAGAGTGGTGAGTACATTCCCTTCCTACACTGTCCTTCCTTCCATCACCTCCCACCACAATCTTTTAGACACTTCCCTGAAGAGGACAGGTGATGGGGGAGCAATGGCGTGCACCTCCTCTGGTCATCCTCTCTCCACTGCAAGTAAATTAATGGGCACATTTGCAAGTAAATTAATGGGCACATTCAAAATTATCCCTCAAACCTGAGTGGCCCAATACTCACCTGCAAAATGCGCTGCAGAGAAGCACTAAGCAACTTCCACGAGGTGCAGAGCACAGCTGCTACTGCCCTCAACATTTCCCCTCCTTTTCCCCAGCCAGTGTGACCTCAGAGTTCTTAAAGAAAGGATTTTCTTGCAATAGCAAAGGACGAGAATTTTCTGCTATTAAAAACAGCTGTGTTCCTCTGAATCTGCCCAAGACAGAGACAACACATGGGAAGCTTTGGTCTAAAAGGAGAGAAGAATGGAAACCAGTAGACGACACTAACTAAACCTCTGCAACACCTGATGCACTGACTCACAAGCAGGTAATAAAAGAGTAAAGGGATGCTGCAGTTAAGCTTCAGCACTTGTCATCCTAGGAGGCCACGGATGCTAAAAGCTTATGCAGGTTCAAAAAGAAAGCAGATGGGAGACAAAGCTATCCAAGATCATTAAAGACAGTGAACCATCTCTGGCTCAGGGACTGTAGAGTCTACTACAGTCAGGGAGAGACTTTTTGGACGTACCACTGTTTTACCTTGCTTTTCTATACCTCCCTTGACATTTGCTGCTGGCCCGATGGAAACGGGCTACTGAGTTTGTTTTGAGGCAGATCAGCCATCCTTAAATATTAACAGTACATTTCTAAGGGATCATTTTAGCTTTAGCAAAGCTCCAAATACAAAGGAACAGATTTATAAAAGGCCTTTAGAAATTATTTTCCAAGTGCTTATCCATACCTTTAGGCTCCCAACTAACTTTAAAATTCTGGTCTGAACTGCCTTTGGTGGAGAAGGAGATATATATATATTTTTTTAATAAAGCGCCTTTAATAAAATGGCAGGATGTAATCATCTCTCTGGCACGCTCCTAGAGAGAAGTCACAATAAAACATGCAGTATGTTGGGCACTGAATGACAGGGCAAGGTATGTAAGCAGAGGAGGAATAATGTGGTTACCAGCTGGTAAACTACTGAACATGCAGAGCCACAGATCAGTCTTCATGGCTGGAAAGCTTTTCTGGTTCCACCCCCTAGTAGTTTTATTCTGACCCAGCTCAGAGAGCGACAATAACAGGTTGGATTGTTTCTGCCAAACCCCAAAGCACCGCAAACGGTTTCAGAACTGGAGGGGGTGTTCAGGAGAGCTCGCTTTGCAGGGCCCAACTTCCTGGCAGCGATAGGGCAAGAAAGAAAATGCAAGGCTGAAATCACCCCCAGACACATTCAGCTCCTTCAAAGCTTCCAGCAGGGGGATTTAGCCGGAGCTTAAAGCAGTTCTCTGTGACTCTTTGTCACAGGAGTGTAGGTACAAACAAACAGGAGCTGGGACAAAGGGAGTCAACACACATTTTATTAGTAAAAAGTTAATCGGCTTAAAGTGTGCAACTAAATAAGCAAAGCTTACATTAAAGTGACCCGCCAAGAAAAGATGCCATGGAAATAAAGTTATAGGAAATACAATATAGTCTCTATGTTCTTTTGTAATCCAGCATGATAAATATTCATGATTCTGGGTTAATGGGGTACCCAGCTCTCAGCCACCACAATAGTTTTTTGTTTATTCTCAAGACCATGAACTTTGGAACCATGAACCTGAATTTCAGGACTCTGCATTCACGCATGTTAGCAAAATTCAGGGCAAGGCAGGGGGATGGAGACAACGCCAGGACCTTGGCTTGTGACACTGTAACAGAGGTTGCTGGCAGGTTTTCGATAATGAGTAACAAGAGCCCCGGGATGCACGGGACTTCTGGTGTACCCGTCACCCCCTCTGCCTCACCACCAGCAGAAGAATGAGAGATGAGGCACCATTTGCAAGACAACCCCATCCCTCACCTCCAGCCTCTCCAGGACATGGCTCATTCCAGAGTTTCTCTCTCCAGAGGACGATGGCAACCTCAGGTCAGCCCTTGAGGAAGCAGCAGCTGCCTGCGTCACACAGCAGCATCACAGAGCAGAAGAGAGGTCCACCCCTCTCTTCTGGGAAGAGGACTTGTAATACCCCTAAACATAATCCCTTGAGCCTTCACATTGACTGAAAGAGCATTTGGGCATTCTGAAAGCAGTGCTGCAGGGACTGGAGTCCTGCAGGGCTCCAGCCCAGCATTCACACTGGATAGCAAACATCCTTCCAAAGCGTATTTTAAAGTGTCCCAGACCTCCCCTAGCCAGCCCCACATCCAGTTGCTCCTTTGACGGTGCCTTCTTCTGCTGATAGCAAAACTGGGAAACCTGGCAATGTTGCTACAAGGCCTTCCAAAGTGTCTACCCCAAACTGTATTAACAGGTATAGATTATTCTTCCCCTTTCAATATATATTCGTAGTCTTTGTGGTTAATGAAGGACATGAGGAATCTTTTTTTTTAACAATGAAAACCCCAAACCAACAACAAAAAAACCAACATAGAAACCAAAAGTTCAAAGCCTTGAAAGCAATATGAGGAAAGCAACATTAAATGCTGAATTTAATGCATTTTAAGACTCGTGAGCTTGTTTGTTCGTTTCCCCACATCGACTCACAACTAAAAGCGAAGGCTACGATCCAGTAAGGTCTTCAGGAGTTACAATGGTGTATTCCACTCACCAAAGTATCACCCTCTTTCTCTACAAGAATTTCCCATTAGCTTTTCCCCCTTCTCCCATGTAACATGCTGAACCATGAACGCAAGTCTTCAAACAGCCTGGCACCAAACAGCCAGGCCCGGTTTTGCTGAGAGCTAAGAGCACAGCTCTCCACTCCACATCCCCCTGGATCAGTTTGCTTGGGCTTCAGACAGAGCTCATGTCCCTTCACTGACCCCTCAGTGTTTAATTGCCTATTTTAGGGAAAGTGCAGAGGTTTCAGAGAGGAGCTGTTCTTCATGCATCTTCCTTTAGGACAACCGAGATGACAAATCTTGCTTTATTTCTCCACTTGGGTAGAGCTCCTCATTCTGACCAGCTGAACCTGAGCAGCAATAGGACAGGCAATGCAAAGGCCAACTATTTCTTCAGAATACCGCTTCTTGTAACAACACAAAAATCGTAAAGAAACAACAATGCTGCCTTAGATTTTAAGTCTTTTGACACTTCAACTGCAATACTTCTACATGGGACTACCATAAAATATTCACACATAAAGAGGAGGAATTTAGCAAGAACTGTGAAAGCTGAGAAATTAATACAAAAGGTGAAAGTGTACTTTTGGAAGGGAAACTATTTCTCCAAGTAGTGAAATACAGCCTACCAGTCTGCCTTGAATCACAGAAAGGCTGTCTAAAAATCAAATACATCAGTAAACAGCAACAGACTTCTCAAAACTGAAGTAACCTGCCCAGAGAGCATGTATTTAGCATTTACCTTTGTAATATTTTATCTTTGCAATAACTGCACTAGCATAAAGGTGACTGTCCAGAGGGAGGAAAATACAGATGTGCACAGGAGGAGGAGAACTCGTTGGGAAGAAAACATTTTCTGCATTCCCTGTGTGGAACTTCACTCAGAATGTCTGCTTCCTCCTGAAACAGGGGACACTCCCATGCTCTCCCACCCAGCTCCAAGGACATGCCTCTTCCCCTCACATTTGCCAGTCTATTCCTGTAATGACAAGCCAATGGGACAGCCCAAACCTGACAGCTCCTTCCACTTCACACCAAGCAGAGGCATAGCTATGAAATATACAGGCACCGCAAAAGCATCAGGACCCAGCCCCCAATGCCCCCCAGGAGGACAGAAGGAGCTGGCACTTTTGATGGTTTGAGAGTCTCCATTTCATGCATGCTTGCAAAACCCCACGGCAAACTCACCTCTGCCAGGAGATGAGGACTGTACAGTGGGCAAAGAGGGCAAAAGAACAGAAAATGCTTTTCTCACCGTCAAGACAATAGAAGAGGGCAGCCAGGAGGTTTTACTCTCCTCACGTCAACATCCCATTACTAACCAGCATTTTACCTTGACAACAAAGCTTTCCAAGAAAAGGCAGAGACTTGGCCACTCAAGCAATGGCCTTAGGAGATCCCAGCTCTCTGCCCAGGAAACAGCAAAAAAAACACCCCAGCATATCACATATCACCTTCTTACTGAAGCATGACAAAGAAGAGAATATATGGCAGAAGAGGCCAAAGAGGGGAAAAACAGAAATCAATAGGATCTAACAGAGCGTGACGGAAAATCACTTCCCCCATAAAAAGAGGTTACTTGCCAGGTTAATGAATCTTTTCTGTTCTGTACTTGGACACCCAGGAAATGGAAGGGGTCACAGGAGCCGTGTGGGTGGGAATGCAATCCTTAGAACATGCTTTCGAGAACAATCAAAGGTTAGAGATTAAATCCAGGCAGCGGTCAACTGCACAACACATCAGCAGCTTGATACACGGGCCAGCTGCAGCTCAGAGCAAAACACACTTCCAACACCAACAGCACAGCAAGTCACAGGCTTCTCTCCACCGCAAAAACAGCCCAACAGGCTGCCCCAGCACCCCCGAAGGGTCAGCCCCAAGAACTGGAGCACCTCTGCCTTCCCAGGTCAGTGGCGCCAGCAGGGAAAAAACAAAACAGTCTATAGGTCTCTCAGTAACTGCACTAGAACCACAAAAAAAAAAAAAAAAAAAAAAAAACAGACTGCACCAGAAGTCACACTGTGCAAGTAACTCAGAAAGCTCTTGGCCCAGCAGCCAAAACTTCTCAGAACTCACTTTTCGGTAAAGAGCTGTGCCTCGCTCTTGTCA
The DNA here is from genome assembly GCA_013398815.1 of Ibidorhyncha struthersii. NCBI lineage: Eukaryota > Metazoa > Chordata > Aves > Charadriiformes > Charadriidae > Ibidorhyncha > Ibidorhyncha struthersii. The sequence continues at coordinate 138,668 of VZSZ01007069.1, read as the reverse complement.
GGAACACACAGGCAGCAGCCAAACCAACAGAGAAGCCACTGGACAATGGCTGGGTACAAGATTTGGTGGCCACAGAAGCCTGAACTTGACCTCTGGACTATCAAATACATCCAAAGCCAGGTGTGTAACTTCGAACCGCACCTTCTTCTGACTGGAGCCCTACTGACAGGGTCCATAGAAGAAATGCAGACCCTTGCTGTTTTATCACTCTCCTGGCCACATCTAGCTCAAGCTACTGACAATAGGCCACCCACGGAATAGCTCTACTTCGGCTGAAGATACTCACTAAGGGAAATGAAGTTGCACAACTTCCATCCTTTTCAAAACTACTTAACTCATAGGTCACTATATTAGGTTCTCCCACTGCCTGCCAGGATCATTTACCAACTGCTGTTTCTCAGTTTGGGGTCTCTTGACTCCAGTACAGCTCAAACACCTTTGCCATGCAGCTATCCAAGCTTCTCCTGCAGCAGTTGTCTCATTTATTACCCAACTTCTGCAACAGAAACATGGACAATGCAGCCAAGTCCCCTTTGTTACCCCTGTTTGATGCAGTCTCAGGGTAGACACGTGTCAAGCTTTTCAAGAGAGGCAGAGTTCCAGTTTACATCATCCGAGTCTACCTTCATGCCCAAGGAGCTACATCACAAGCTCCAAAGTAGACCTAATGCTGGCATTTCTGCAAGAGAGAGTTTTGACTTTGCAAGTCCAATACATCTAAATGTTTTTATATCTGGGGAATTTTAAAGCAAAACCACTGCCTTACTGAACCAATACGTTCATGACGCAGCATCTTGCCAACACACACATCAGTGTGGACAGTCCTCTACGTCTACAACAGACATCTGCCCCTGGAGCAGGGACAGGCCCTTCTGTCAGGTACAGCCACTGCTAGCGGGAGGCATGGCACAGTTTGCACATAAATCTCTTTCCTCCAACCTCTGAAATGAATGAACAGCCCCCAGCAGGCCTCACTTGAATTTCAGCATGCAAAATACCAATGAAAATAGCTGATTTTGGTAAAGTTCTGAGCAAATGAAAATGCTGCTGCTGAGGCAATGCTATTTTGCAGGCAATGCTATCCAAGTTCAAAGTCATCCTGATGAGGAGTGGGAGACTGGCAACACCCAGAGCCATGACATCAGGCCTGAGGAAAGGTAATCTCCGCACCCTCCAGGACCATATCAACCAGCAGGACACAAAGGGACTCAACTGTACTCTAACACTAATTCTACAGGAGGAGATTAATTGCTCAGCAGACTTGAACTTGTGTCTTGTAACACCATGGTACAGTTTGCTCTGCAAACAGCTTTGGGGTGCGTGGATGGGAAGGTTAAACAGATGCTTTTGGCTTGGGTGCTGACATTTGCACAGATATAAAATGCCTTGAGAGGATGCAAATTTCCGTTCAGGTCTAAAGCTGAGCCGATTCATGGACCGGCAGCAGCCGTGGGTCTCTGACAATTTGTATCAGTCAAACCAGAGGGTGATTTATCAGCAGCTGGGGTTTCGCGTAGGCTTCCTTCTCAACACGCAGTTAAATATCCCAAGCTGGGCTGACACAAACTGGCCAAGAAAGAGCAATCGATCACTGAGAGTTCTTTAATCAAGGGCTTCCTTGCACATTTAAGCAGTTTCTATTGACAGGGAACCTTCCTGCTCAGGAAGTGCTAGAGTGGATCTGAACATCAAAGTACAGGCGCCCGTGGAGATCAGCATTTCTGGGAGCTCAGCTACAACAAAGGAGTGAAAAAAAAACCCAAACAGAAGACCTAGCAGCTGAACCAAAACAACAGTCCGTTTCTGCTCAATCATCCATCCCTTCTGAGCAGTGAATGCACATTTCAGCACTAAGTGAAAGAAGTTTTGTTGCAGGTTCGTACCTGCAACACTAGTGATCCAGGACAACCAGGTTGTTCAGTCTCAGAGGTGCCTCCTTCCTTCCAAGGTTGCCCGTCTCCAAAAAGACTGCACAGACTTCCCCGTCAGGCCAGGGTTTTCCCCATTCCCAGCGCCATCTCTGTGGCACAGACAGCTCTGGACTCTGATTCACAGAAGCCTCACCATTTCCCTCTGGTTTGTTGAAGGAAAGGGGAGAGTGGCACAGCAGCCCACCCATTACAGCAAACAGCCCATTGCACAGAACTGATTCATCACATGCAACGCAGCGGGTAAATGTACACCGTAGCACAGGGCTGCTGTTAGGTGAGCGATGATGGAGGAACCTACTGACCACTGGGAGAACAGCGTGAGTTACTGCTGTGGTAGGAGAGGGAGATGGGGTACCCCACAGCCTCGGGGAGAAAGCACTGCAGAACACCCGAGGCAGAAAGCAGAGAAGGATTTGAGCAGTCCTCCAGGCAGGGACTGGAGAGAGCTTCAGGAAAAGGGAGACGGGGAAACATCTGTAACAGATTTGTAGGAAACACAGAAGGAAGCAGGCAGAGAGCACAAGGGTCTCTGCAGCAAAGGCAACATGACAAAAAAAAAAAGGAAACGGACATATTAGGGAAAAGAGGCTGGAAAATCCAGTGTATCAGGTGCACACAGGCACCTGTGATTTCCCAAGTATAAATGCGTGAGCCTAAATGCGCTGCAGGAGGTATTTGCAGTTACCCAGCTCTTCCCCACTCAGACTGGGGCAGCAGCCACTCACCTGGAAGACACCCACGGGCACAGTGGTAGCAGTGAGAAGGAGGTGGCTTACCAGTACAACGCAGCTAGTTCTTGGGTTAGCCGTTCAGCGAGGCACAGACACCCTACCCAGGAGGTTAGGACACAGGGAGAAGAAGCACGACTGCCAAGGTAGAATATAATTACACAAGCAGAAAGCACCTCGAACCAAGATCCTTGGCTTTGTGGACTTTTGAAGCCTGGACAAATTGCAGCACTGTTTCCAAACGCCTTGGGCTGGGGCTCTGTGACTTACTAATCTTACACCACAGAACACCTGAGGAACCAGCAGTCTTCATTGATCAGACCTGTGCAGGCTATGGTCAAGGGCACACACCTGTGAACTGCACCCAGACGCAAAGTTCAATAAAAGCTCTACAGGGTCTTTGCAGAGAAGTATCCATGACAACTCCAAACACCTCTTCCCCACCCTGCCAGGCTTCTTTAAGGACATAAAAGCCCTCTGTCCTAAGCTTGTCCATCCCTTGTCCTGTCCACTGCTGAATCCCAAGGTGTAGGTATAGCACCGACTGTCACATCTCATGCAGGACAAGCAGATCCAACACACCCCAAGAAATGTCAAAGATCAAGCATGTTTTTGTCAGATCCCAAGCAGACTGCTAAACACTGGAAGGACTTCAGACATGGATCAAGTGCTCCTTTGCCCAGGGTTCATAACGTTTTGCTCTCAAATTCCCCAGGCCAACGGCTTCTGTACCTGGGAACCTCAAGCTGCAAGAAAATGGGTGGTGGTTATTTTTCCTTTAAGCCACAGCCATTAGCTTGTTCTTGGCTAGGATTATAATAAAAGCCACCTTAAACCTTCCCTTTGAGAAGAAACCTTCTGCTGCAGCTCAACCTCACTGCAAAACACAACCTCCCCAACAGCAACCGGCTGCATTGCTGAATGCTTATAAAGACGGGGTGTCTCCAGTCCTCACCCACCTGTTTTCCGTTCTGTGACTGCTGTCACCTCCCCAAAGCAGGTAAATTAAAGACTGAACAGTCTGTTCTCTCATTCTTTCCCAGACCACCCAAAAAGATTCAGTTAACCTCCTCCTTGAGCATTTAACCCTTTCTGCAGCCTCCTGGGGGCAGGGGGAAAGGTAAGGGGAACGATTGCTAGTGAGAGCTTTCTCCTTCCTCTATAAATGTCTGCATTAGCATTGAGGAATCCACAGACTGGGTTATGTCCCAGACTCTTCCCTCAAAGCACATGTGTAAGTATTGGTGGCAAAGAAAGGAGAAAGGAAATTTTCTCTTCTTGAAGCCCATGTGGCTTCAAATGTCAGGAGACAAGGATTCTGCTCCCAGCACCCCTACCACCGTACTGACCGCCCTTGGGTAAGCCGTTGGCTCCCACCGCCTTCTTCTACAACTCAGAGCCCCATGCCAGAGGCACCGGTACCTTCACCACAGCTGCACTGATGCTCACCTATGCCTTCCACACCAGCTCAGAGGCTTCAAAGCCTTACGGAAAACCGTAATATGCAAATGAGATTCCTGCACAGGAATCTGGGACTCCCAAGCAAAGGGCAGGTTGGCACACACTCTGCCAGTGCTCCTGCCATTGCCAAACCAAACAGGGCAACTTGCAGGATTGCAGGAAGCCCTCATCAAGAACCGAGTGGGCTGGATCCACAGCACGGCCTGCAAAGAGCTTTCAAGTTTCCCTGCTAACCTGACGGATCTGTGCTTCCAACAGAGGAAAAACAGCATCTGCATCCCACCCAAAACCCCAGCAATATTCAAGCGACCCAAACTTACAGATCCTCTCTCCCCTTTCTCATTGGATTACCCCTGCAAGGCTTTCAGTTACTAACAGTAAATTCCTCAGCTGCCCACAGAAATACCTGCACGCAACTTCAGATGTATGCACCACAACCCGAACGAAATTCGCTGCCTCCAGAACAAAAGGCGCTGTGCCTGTACAGAGGGAGAGCTAGGAGGAACAGGATGACAGCAAAGCACAATTTATGTCTCTCTGTGAGAACTTCTCTCAGGACAGCACTCAGTCAGGGTGCGAGAATTCTGGCTGGTGGATCAAATCAGCAGGTGGAGCAGGAACAGGGATGCACACTGGTACCCTGCAACTGGGCAAACAGCATCCATCCTCGAAGGGGCAGTGGTTTGGCAGGAAAAGCTGCTCTATCATTGCCAAACTGCTCCTCTAACAACTCTTCTAGTGATCAACAAGGGAGACTGGACTACTGCTCAGTTCCCTAACGGTGCCTCCTCACACCTCCTGCCTCAGTTCTTCCCCTTCCGAGCTCAAATCCACAGCGCTCCACAAAATCCCCAGGGAACACTCACTTTGCTGGTGCCAATCTCCCTGCCAGAGCCCTGCTACCATTTCGCAGCCTCCCCACGCCAGGTCTGCCTGCTCAGGAGCTCTGCAAGCAACGACCCAGAGCAAAAGCCATGTCTCTGGCCCCAGGTCTCATGGAAAGAAGCTGAATTTGCTCGCGAGGCTCATTTGTACCTCCATGCAATTCCTCCTCAGCAACACAAACCCTCCTGAAGGGTATTCAAGACACGCGCAGGCAGCAGGAGCCCCAGACCCTTTTGGCTCAGGAGCACACGGCTATGCAGGCAGGTCTGCCCGTCTCCTAACGCAAACACCTGCGCAGAGAAACACTGCATCGCCTGCTTGGCCTGGCAGTCAAGAGTTGCAGGTTGGCCCGTGGTCGGACTTGGTCAGCCTATAGACAGGACATGTCACACGAGAATAAACCATCTAGCCAGAGCAGACACAACTGCACCAAGAAACAGGGGACTGCAACACAGGACACCCTCAATGGACCCCACCCTGGAAAATGACCTACAGAGGGAAACGCCAGACCTTGGGAAGCAGCACTGCACCTCCAGCTCACAAAGGGCAGGAGGCACCATACCAAGGAGCCAAAGCACCCAGGAACCAAGATGCTGAGCCTGAACCGCAGCTTTCTCTCCTCACCTGCTGATTTGGCAGGAGGAAAAGAGCCTCATCACAGGCTTGCCGCTGGATGGAACAGGTCATCGAGCCTGTAAATATCCAGGGGACAAATCATGCAGTGCCCAGCTCTCCTTCCTGTTTATATCTCCCACCTCCCCTTGCTGACTTAAATCAGACTATACCATCTCCAGAGGTCACTTTGAACCTCAGAGATTCTGCTCTTCACCTCAAATGAAAGTTCATATAAGCTTGCACCAAAATAACTACCAGAACGAATTGCAGTCTATTTAATTCCTTTGGTTCCACTTTGCCTGAGGAGCCCCAGCAGGATGCGCTTGTTTTGTTTACCAGGCATCCATGGTTCCTCCTGCTGCCTGTCTGTCAGCAGCCTCACTCAGACCTGCACCCTGGCCTGGATGTCTTTAGCTGGACCCTCTGAGCAGCAGATCTATCTGAAGCACTTGTCAGGCTTACAACATTTTTCCATCTATAATGGAGCAGATCTGGGCAGGAACCTTTGCACTGTTCCCTTTGACAAGCTCCAGTGACCTGCCACAGCATTCAGCAAAACCCACCCAGCAGAGTCAGCACTGTCACCTCCCCTGGCAACTCAGCCCCACGGTGCAGCCTGGCTTTAGCTACCCCTTTATCAGCCATTCAGGCATTTTGCCCCCTCTTCCAACCCAACCAAAAAGGCAGGAAAGCAGCCACAGATTAGGAAATCCTGGATTACTGGAGTTAAGAGGTTGAGCAGCGGTGGAGTTATGGCCCATCAGCTGAGCCCTGGGAACTGGACACAAATTTGTACCAGTACCTCAGTAGCTGCAGTGATTTAGGAGGTTACTGCCCTGTGCCGTCTGCCCTTGCCTTGCTGCTGGAGATTATTACATCCTTAGCTAATGCAACAGAGAGGAGCGTGTGCCAGGCTTTCCACTCCCCGTCTAGCAGATCAACCATCGACAGTCTGCACTCAACCTCAGGGCATAAGCTACAAGGATGAGGAACTGGCAAGCTTTCATTTCATAACCTGCCAGATCTAAATCCATCACAGCCTCTGGGTCACAGCCATTAGCCTACCGAAAAAAAAAAAAGGCACTGTAGTTTTAACAGCTTTGGAAAACACGTAAGTGGAGCAGCAGTTTGTCTTCACAATGGTCGAAGAGCCTAGGTACAATCTGCAGCCACAAGACCGTGTGCACAGGAGCTCGTGCCCACAGCAGCAATGGAAACATTCTCTGCAAGTCTCACAGGGCCAGCTCTGCTTCCACACACCATCAAAAACTTTCCCTCGCAAAACATACCAGCCACCTGAGCTTTTCACAGCAGGTCTGCAATCGCTGCCCCCTCGCCAGTCATGCTTCTAGACAAATACGGACACTGTCCCACCAGTAGAGAAACTCAGGCTCAAGGAAGTTAAGGAGACTTGTCACCGCTATAGCACATCAAGAAGAGAGTGTGATAGACTTCCTATTAGACAACAGCCCTGACATAGCTCGTCTTGGAGGACCAACTCCATTAGAGGTGCCTTCTCCTCGTCTCACTTACAGAAGCAGATCTCTTCACTCGTTAACCTTAACTGGGCTGACCCTTTAGGATGGCATTTTCAGCAGTGAACACCTGCTTAGCTCTATTAATGGTCTAACACTGGAAGAGGAAGACGGCTGCGAACGCAAGGCATGGGGAGGAGGAGAGGCAGGGTCTAGCACAGGTCCATGCAGTAAAAGCCTTGCTTGCTCTGTCTTGGGCCTGACTTTAAAAACTGGAGCCATTCAGTGCACAGAGACGTGGCACGTGAGGTGTGTCTCATAGCCCAAGTGCTCTGCACTTCAGGTTGATACAGCCCACGTGGAGAGAAACTGGATCAGAGAGCCAGAAAGCACAGCCAGTCTGGACAGACTGGAAGAGTCAGAGTCATACAGTCCATAGAAAAGAAGACTGAAACCCGAGAAAGCCGGTAACCGTGCTCAGCGGTGAGAAAGGCTGCAGCAAAGCAGAAAGCACCGTGCTGTCCTCCACAGCCACGCAGGCTGGGGGAGACAAGCAGACTTGAACTGCGGTACCGGAGTCTCAGGTCAGACTACAGGAAAGCCAAAGCAACACCGGGCTAGGCTGCCTGGCAGCCCCTGCCACAGACAGATGTGTGCCAGCACCATCAGGAACACCAGCCTGACCCTGGGCTCCAGAAAAGGACTGTGACCTTCAGAGGTCTTGTTCACTCCTTCCTCTCTACTGGAAAGAAGACACTGGAAAACTATTAGAGGCAAACCCTGAGAAGTCAGAACATCAAGATCACTTCTGCCATTGATCCTTCCTGAATTGAATTGACAGGAATAAGACACATAAGGTTACTCTGCCCACCAGGAGAGGAGGTGAGGACGTACAACGAAGGGAGGCTGCTGTTTGCAGTCCAGATTCTTCTCTGTGTACCTGCAGAAGTGAGAGGCAGAGAGCCTGGAAGATGGGGGGACCACAGGAGAAAGAAAAGGTCTTTACAGCAAAGGCGGGTAAGTGGCAGGTTGGGGAAATAATTATTTTTGTTTCCTTTTCTGCCACAGGTTCCCTGCTTGATGTAGGTAAGTCAATTAAAGTAGATGTTCTCTATGTGGTCCTTAAAGGGCACTCCTCATCCTCCGTGTACTTGACCTGACAGCAATACCCAAGAGTCCCAAGTGCAAGTGAGGCACACCGGAGATGACGCCATACTTCTGAGGAGAAAGCAAGGATAATACATTTTCAGGCGGGAAGGCCAAAGCCCTGTACCTGCAGCTCTCCAGGTCTGAACCACAGCTCTATCACTAACAACTGTTTTCACTGGAAAGAGAGATAAATTCATTACCCTTTAGAAGTAGACACAAACAGAGTAAAGCACGTTTGGGTGGGCTGGGTCCCACACCAATTAAAAAGAATTAAAAAAAAAAAAACACCAAACCATCTATCAAATCACAAGCGACTTACTGATCAAGGGAATGTTTTGTGAAAAAAAATACTCTGCAGAGAGAAAAGGACTGAGTTGAATTTTGGAATAAAATCCACCCCTCGCAACTCAGCCCACGTACAAGGCCAGTTAAGCAACTTGCTATACAGAGGGACTCTGATAGACATTGCTCCTCTACATGAGCAGATACGGCTACAAGTCCCCTAAAAGCAGTCAGGAGAGAGCTGATAACAAGGGAAGCTATCACCAAGGGACACTGAGGAACAGCTAAGAGAGCATTCGGGGGGCAAAGCCCCAACTCAAAAGAGAGACCAAGAACACCACACGCAAAGAAACTCCTTCCCCTTTTTCGATTCCTCCAGTATTAAGAAAACAGGACTTTGCACAAAGTTATCTGTAAATGGAACAAGACTAACAAGGTATCGATTGCCAATTTCCCAGCAGAGAAGCAATTCACAAGACCACAACATTCGCTGACAGCGGGAACCAAAAGGAGTAACAGTCACGCCAAGAGCACGACCCAGTTTTCCAAAGAGAAAACCTGCGTTCGTATTCCCTTCAAATTAAGCTATTAGGGATGACAGAAGCTCTTGGCGAAATCGAACGGTTGAAAAGGGTTACGACGAGCCCAGAAACAACTGAGCGCAGCCTAACACGGGAACGGAAAACTCGGAGGGAGGGAGGGAGGGAGGCGGCAGCTGGAGGGATGCGGTAACTTGCACACGGGCAGCTGTAAAGCCTCCGGGTTCGCAGGGGGGGCTCGGCTGGAGCCCGGGGCTGGCGGC
>VZSZ01007069.1:71492-128091 GCA_013398815.1 Ibidorhyncha struthersii | reverse complement strand
CTCCACCCCAACCTAAAGAATGGGAGAAATTAAGAAAGATGGGAGGAAACGTGAGGATGTGCACCTGTCCCTCTCACCCTCTTTTCGAGCACGTTACAGCAGCTTTCAGGGGGCAAGTGGGCTGTTTTACTGGAAATTTGGCCTTTGGGATGATCCGTGTACAGCGGGGTTTGGGAAATCAGGCAGATGGATCGTGTGCGAGATGTTTGGCTGCATCAAAATGTCACATCGTGGTATCTGAGCTGGTGAACCCCATCTGCCCGAGGTCATACACTATCTCAGACATATTCAACAGCAGAGGACCTACTTCAGGGCTGCCGGCTTGTGGTGTCCGCACAGGCATCGGGATGTCTCTGCTGTTTAAGCAGTGACCGTGTAGGGAAATGGCAGATGCCCAAAGCCCAGCCACCTCACTGGCTGCTGAAGAGTCTAAAGGGTCACCTCACAAGGGCCAGGTGCTTCAGTCGCTGCTCGGACAAGACGTTACGGTCTGAGGCTGCAGCAATAGTTACGGGTCGCTCACCCATCCTCATGTTGCTCAACAGACGCAGCAGCAGGCAAAGACGTCACAGGTGCTATACCAGTGAGCAGAGGAGGGCTGATGGGATGTACAAGCCCAGTGGGGGGTTCTGGAGGTGAACGTGCATACCACAATCTCCCAGTGCTGTAACTCTGCTTCATCAACTGCGTACTTCCAAGCTCCTGCAGCAGGATCTTCGAGCAGTGCTTCCCGTTACAGCGCCAGCTCCAAACCCTGCCTTCACTCAGACAGATGATGGCTTGCCATCAGCTATCCATAAATTTGTCACTTCTCTTCTAATCTACAGTGGTGAATGATACCCGAGCATAAAAAGGCACAACGTGATTCAGGCAGCAGCGCAGGCAAATCATTCCTGCCTCTCCCCCCGCCCCCCATTTAATATTGGCTTCCCAGAAAAGATAAAGTCAGGAAATTAATATCCTCTCCAAACCTTCACAGAGGCCAAAAAGGCTGCATCAAACCCTGGCATGAAGACCACGGTCAAAAGCTCTGCCGATCGAACGCACTAGAGTTTTCTACAGCTGGTGCAAAGCCCATCAGGTGAAGACAAACAGCTGGCTGGGGAGCGTGGAGGAGACTCCCTCCCACGGGAAGGGGAGGCTGGCACGAGTTGCCCACTTTCCACCCCAAGCATCAGGTTCTCCACCTGTCTTGTGTAACACACAGCACTGAGGAGACAGCCCGCGTAGCTACCCAGGGGGAGACATCAGGAAAGACAAAACCTAGATGTCGTGTGAACAGCTACCAGCAAGGTACAAGACATTACAGTAAGGACACTCTCAAAATCTTTATGGCATGAGATGTTTTTGTGCACATGATGGACGTAATCCTACCCTCTGCCCAAGAAACACCCTGAGGAAAACTTCTAACACCGATGTTTTTCTGTCTAATCTGCATTTTCTGGGGGCTATAATGAAGGTGATGGCAGTCAGGTATCCACCAACACCTCAGAACCTTTGTCATTGTCTTTCGAACTGTGAGATGAGACAGAGCAAGCTGGCCATTTATTTCTGTGGCCCAAACAAACACAGCAGCTGGTCCATGCCAAGGCCGAAGATCTGCATTCAGCCCTCAACATCAGCAGTTCTGGCAACAGCTGAGCAGAAGACACACTACGTTTTCTCCACTTTTTGTGTCCAAGCAGGTCTCAGAGGAGAAACCTGAAGGACAGGGATCAGGAGGTGGGGGAGTCTGAGCCACCCATCAGGGGAAGTCCCAGGCTGCTGCAGGGGCCGTCGCTCACAGGGTAGGCAGAGAAAAGATGCATGGGAAAGGTCTCGGATTTTCACTGGAAGAGTGAAACACCCTTTTGCTATACCAGCCTTGGCAAAATGAGGCGAAAACAGGGATGACAGGAACACATTTCAACGGATGAGTCAAGGTTGCGACTAGGACTCACTGCTAATGCTGGATAGCAAAAGAGCTGCCTGGGCCTTTGCTTTCCCTGAAGATGCTCATTCCAAACTCTTTGCCCTTCACTCCTCGCTGATGGTTATCAAACGGGCTGTAACACCAAATCTACCTGTTGAGATCAAGCCTGGAGAATACGAGCACTTTGAACAGGAGCCTTAAACGAGTACATGTTCTCACCAAACTCGTGAAGATTTGAAACGCAGCTGACTCATCCACTGATGAGTGTCCTGAACAGAAACAATGAAAGGAATGGTAATTTTGGAAACTGGTCTAGCACTCGAGGCCTCAGGTGCATAGAAGCATCTTGCTCCCACCACCTTAGCAGAAGATTGCCAGGGGCTTTAGGTAGAACTCTGGAAGACCTGAGCTGAGACCTGCACAGAGGACAGAGGAAAAGACAGTAGCCCTCCTCAAATATGTAAAGGAAGAATAAGCATCAGCTGCACCAAGGAAGACTTAGGTTTCAGGCAAGATTTCTAGCGGTAAAACAAGGAAGCCTGAGAGCAGATTACCATGAAGAACGAAGGGCATTTCCATCACTGTCATTTTTTTAAGAGGAATGTAGACGAATATCCACTAACGATAACAACTTTTACTTTTTCTGCATTAGGTTGCTACTTTCTGTGACTTTGTCAGACAAAGACCAGAGCCTGATGGTTATGTTAAAAGGAAAGGCTGATCCCCATCTGTGTGGCAGAAGAACTCCCCACAGCTATGAGATAAGAGCACTAGACGCTCCTTTCTCTCTTCTCTGTAGAGAAGGTCCTGGCAGTGTTACCTTCTGAGGGTACGGAAAGCTGGAAAATAAAAGCTTGAATGCCCACAAGGGTGGGTCAACGGCTTCCCTGACCAGCGTCATGGATCAGCAGAGCAAGCACAGCCCTTGTCAGCAGTGTGGATGATTTGGGCTGTCACCCACTAAGAACAAAGTCTTCTGACCACATGGAAACTGATTGCTAACCTCTTCCAGGATGGCAACCTACGCTGGGGAGCCCAACCTCTTCTGCATGTATGAGCTCTATTACAGACACCTATGGACTTACAAGAGAAAATCTCACGGCTTTGAAGGAAGAAGAATAAGGGAGCAAAATAAACTGCGGTTCTTTAATTGTGCAATTAGAATGAGCCCATGGGGGAGTTCAAAGGAGTCCGTTACTGTTATTCACACACAAACAGAAAAGTTACCCCCACTACAGCAGACTCTTTCTGGATGTCCATTCCCTAACACGAGAGCTGCTCGACCCTTCTAGAAATGGCTCTCAGTAACAACCATGGCATTTTGCAACCAGCAGCCAAAGCAGCACACGCAGAGTAACGACTGCTTCTCGGGGTTTCGAAGACCAGTTCATGTCGTCCCAATTGGCAGGTGCCTCACCAGTGCACGTAAGGAATATAAAAAGCCCTGTGAATGTATCTTTTTCATCTGAGCCAGTAAAACAGTCAGTGAAGTTTCACACCACCAGTGCAACTCATGACACCAACGGTTAACTATCTGAAAACAAAACAACCTACATCCCTCGCTGTCAGAGGCAGCCTTTTCCTTTGCAGAATCCCCTCCTGCTCAACACATGCAAACGAAATCCACCGTCTTTTCAAGCCTCGCTGAGCAAGAATGCACACAGCTCTTTCTGAACAGCGTCTGTGAGCAAAGCTATGTGGGAGCTACTTAGCGCTGATGGAATATCCCTGCACACAACATGTCCCGAGGCCAAAACACACATACAAGTTTGTTAGTTTTTCCACAAGACCTGCTTCTTCCCTCTTGACAACACTTGGGTCCATCAAATCTTCTAACAAAGTGACTGAGGCACCACCCCTTGGAGCCTGTCCCACTGCCCATTCCTCAGCTGTCTCCAGGTTTACAAGCAGAGATTTTCCTTCCTGGTCTGAGCTCCCCAAACACTCAAAGATATTTCTTCCTCCATGGACATCACCACTACAAGGGCGGACAGAGCCCCGGAGAGATGGAGCACATCTCTCAGCCCAAAGCATTCTCTTCCTTCTTCCCCCTGCATTTCCAGGACCCCTCACTTCTGCTTATTTCATTGTTTCCTTTTTGGTAGGAAACAACCCCTGCCGCGGGTGTAACCGATGTGCCGTGCATCACTTCCTACAGGCACCACTGGGCGCTCTGCAGAGCCATCATCACCCTCCCTCTGCTTCACGACACTCTATCAAAGGCTCATTTACTCCGTTAGTACCATCACAGACTTCCCACCCTGATGAAGCCCGCTCACTTTCCCCATCCCCTCTTGCCCATTTCCTCCATCTGGTTTTATCTAGCATCTGGTTTTATCTTGCTCTCTGCTCCCCTTACCGCTCCTGGAGCTGACCCCTCTTATGACATCCTTTCTTCACCAGCTTGACCACTGTCATTGACAAATCCAGGAAATAAAATGAATATTGATCCCTGCTCTCTCTTCCTTCCAGCACCCATTTTAGTCTCTCCTGCAGCAGGCTGGAGGTGGGGCGTTCATTTCTATCATTTTTATCAAGTTTTATCAAGTTTATTGTACTGCCACCCAGGAAATACCTCACTTAAGGTTAAATGATTCAGTAGCCAAAAGGAATTTTTAAAGGTGCCCACATGTACGTGCTTAAACACGTTTTGGGGTTCTGAAATCCGCTGTACAGAGAGCTCACTGCGGGCACAGGCGCACCTGCATTGACAACACAGCCCTGTTATACACAAGCAGTGACGCTTCAGGAAGCTAGGAATACGTAACCGATGGTTGGAAAACTCATTTTTGTTCGCCAAAGTGGCAGCAGACAGGATTTTAAGACATCCCCTCTCAAAAAGCACCATTTTCCCCACCATTGCCGCAATCCTTAAACTACGTGAGGAAACACAAGCTACTTCTGGGATATTTTTGAGCTGTAGTCAGAGAAGCTGTGGGAGGCGGGGGGAGAAGTATGTCTTATCTGAAAGTATGAATTTGGGTTTGACCACTGGCTCCCGAACTGAGGCACGCGAAACTGACGTTTCATTAATTCACTTGAAGTCTGTTTTCAGGGTTCATACAGGAGTCAGTTGTGCATGGAAAGCATTCAGCAAAGCTGGTGGTGTTGGTGATCTCTGCTGCGCGGTTAAGCAGGGCGGCACAGGAACACCTTTGGAAAAGCATCTCTTGAGTTCGAAATTCTGAAAGGTGAATCCTTTGGTCTTTCCAAGAATTTTTTGCCGTAGGGAAGTCATTTTTTTCTTAATTTTTTAAAATTAATTTTCCTAAACAATTTTTTTTCTCTTTCCCCAGAGGGATGGATCTGGGAAAGTAAAACCATTTCTCCAAGCCTCTGCTATGAGACAAATCTGGGATAGCTGCATTTACCTGTTTATCCGCAGGCATCCTTCAGAGAGGCTGAGCATACGCTACCAGAGTTTAGGCTGTTTTACAACAGTGGGTAGAGTTTAACGAATCTGTCAAAATAGCAGAGATGCTGCTTCATGGAGAATAAGCTTAGAGAAGTTTCCCAATTACAGTTTCTGCACAGGATTTCTGTACACAATGTATCTGTACTAACATCTACACCCAAATCGCACATCTGGCTGTTGTACTGAACGTGCAGATATTTACCTTTGTTAGGCAAGCAATACTTAAAATCACATTTGTCTTACATGTCACTCTTTAGATTGCTAAAACCAGGAATAGTGATTTCCTTTTTCGTTATTTATTTTGCTATACGTGTCATACAAAATGTGGTACATTTCAGATTCAGACAAAGATGGGTGTTTGATCACTTTCTGATAGTGGGATAAACAGAAAAAAAAGTTCTCAACAAAAATCAACTTTCAGCTAAGCAATCCAAATTACTAAAAATGATTTGGCAGAGTCCAAATGCAGAAGTTAAGTAACCTAATAGCATCTCTTCAACATTTCATTATAAAAGCCTCCAATTCTTGCCGGTAAATGGGTGTCTGTCTCTGTAAAACCGTCAGATCTCTCTTTAAAAAAAAGAGTAGGTAACGCTCACTGATTCACCTGCCAACTTCTGGCCAGGCATTAGAAGGGAAATGAGAACATGTCCATCCCATTCTTGTAGCTGCTGCTCTGCAGCAAAGCAAGAGAAGCCTCATGCTAAGCTAATAACATTATCTAATGGGTAGGATATACCATTTTTCTCAGCGCAATAAAGTGATACAGCTAAACCAAGACTGTAGCGATTCAGAAAGAAAAAGCAGCACAAAATGTACTCAGAGGGAGTATTACGTCTCTAGTAGCCCAGAAAACCACCACGCCTTGTCTAGTGCTTTAGTACATCACACAACTCTGAAATTTCTGAGACAAACCTCTGGGAAATGAGGACGAGCAGCCCCAAAGGTTTTCTCGAGTTCAGTACTGTGTGATGTTCTCAGCCACGTTTGGAAGCTTCTCAGAAACAGTTACTATGGCTCTCAAAACTTTTCAGAAACCAAGTGAAAGCTTGTGACACACCACCTTCAGGGAAAAAAAAAAAATAAAATTTACAGCGTAGTGCCTACCAGTAGCATGTTTGCCTAAGCTCGGCAGCTTGTTCGACAGAACTACTAGAGACTGAACTTTTTGGGCCAGACCCAGCGCAGCATTTCAAGTTCACAGGGCTTAAGTCTATGCTTTGGTGAACTGGAATCTGTCAAGGTACCTAGCGCGTCATACAGGTAAGCATCTCTCACAATATTAGAAGAGTTTATTTCTAAGTTAGGACTATTTTGTAATAGAACACTTCCGCCCCCCCCCAACATTTCTGTATAATTATTTTGTTTATTGCACATAAACTCCCAATTCTAAAAAATGCATGTATTTCCTGGAATGCTGTAGTCATGCGACGCCAGCTGAAGGATAAGTATGAACTTGAATAGTTATGTTTTGGAATGCTCCAAGCCCAAGGTCTTGAAGGAGATCTTCCAGCTAGAATGTAAGGAAAGTTCCTATGGGTTTGTTTTCTGTTAGAAATGAAGGCTCAGCATGGTAGAACCTCCAGAGATACCCATCATATCGCTCTGTATTGCTTTACTAGGAGCTGGTGAGAAAATGAACCTATCAACAAGCCAAAAACACTCGAAATAACTAACAACATCCTCTTTGCTCAGGACAGACGAACCCTTCAGTTTATTGCAAAAGCCTCGCACCGTGGCAAATACGCTGATGGAGACAAAAAGACCGTAACTGGTATGGGGCTGGGGGCAAACGATACCCTGACTGCAAATTTGCCTCCAGAGGCTTGCCTTTGAAACGGGTTAGTCCACCACATAAAACAACTTTTTTTTTTAGCCTCTTCCCAAGTGAGTTTCTGCCCTTTAAAGCGATTCTCTCCAAGAACTGCTTGAATTTACTTCCAGATTCACAGGTTCTCCCCTCTCCCCTCCTCTTTTTTTGTTCCATATGCCATAACCCAAGAACTGAAGACAAATTTGAGAACCACATAACTAGCCATAGAAGTAAACACTGTAACAGCCTCTTCCCCCACCTGAAAAAGCACCTCCTGGATAAAACTGCGAGCCACGAAGAACTACCTGCAGAACTCGCAGACGTCTCCTCAGAAAATTAGGAGAATTTTCTCACTGAAGCTATTTAGCAAAAAGCAAATGTTCTTTGCAAGGCTCATTTCTACACTTCTGCCTTTGAAAAACAAACAGCATCGAAACTTCTTTTTTTTTTTTTGGAGAAAAGGTGCTCCTGAAGACTGCAAGCCATAAATGCGCTGCTTCAAAAATTTTACAAGGGTGGCTTTACTCCAACAGCGACCCAACAATAGCAGGGGCTTTCGTGACTTCAGTGCTTAACCCTGGTTAGAGGTGATGTGTTTTGGGCTGCTGGCTCTCCTCACGGAGCGGCAACGCCAACGGCCCTTGCAAGACTGCCACTGCCATAGTGCCTTTAGCCAGAAAAGATCCAAGGGATCAACCGACAGGACAAGCTGCACAGTTAAGAACTGATTCAAGATAAGAGCACCCTACAACTCTCGCTCCAGCTATTCAGTTTACTTGCCTGCAGTCTGCAGGCTGGGTAGGAGGCTTAGTTTTTTTTTCCTTTTCGGACACATTCCAGTTGCTGATGCACTCACAGTTATACAATTTTGCTGTCTTCAGTGAAGCTGTGTACATATACTTCATTGGGCAAACTCGGCGAGATGCTGAAGCCAGAGCAAAACATTGACTTTCTCAATTGTGTTACCTCTGCAGTAATGATAGTAGTGATAAGAATGTGCTATCAATTTTACCCAGTTTTAGCACCAAAAGTGTAAAATTCAATAGTATTAGGTTTTTGTGTTTTTTTAGGGTTTTCTTGTTTAACCTGGAACTTGTTAAAAGAATGTGCCCTTTACACAATTTTGGAATGTAATTCTGGAGAGGAATTAATAGACACTGTTGCTTTGAAACATTCAGACATCAAAAAAAGAGCACAATGTAACGTTTATTTGCAGTCTCCATTATCTCCAATCCAGCATTCACCACTTTTCATACATGAAGTACCAGAGGTGCTTTCTATATGCACTCTGCCTCAATTGAAAAGCTATACAATTGTATTTATTCTAAAGCATTTGATCAAGATTGACTATTGCTACACAACTATTTACTAAATTCTCTGGCCACTGTAGCAGAAGTGGGGAGAGCAGCACTGAGCGGTCAACTGAAGAGTTATCAGAAAAGCTTCGATTCAAGAACCAGAAACTCCTAAGAAACAACCATGGAAAGAGGAGTGTTGGCTGTAAGATCTTTATTTCTTCCAGAAAAGAGGAAGGACTACATCATCTAAGCAGAGAGCTTCTGAATTCTATTAAGCAAGATGGTTCAAGCTATATCCACAGTTTTTTGGGGGGCAAATTAATAACCTCGCCCCAAACAACAACCATAAAGACAAGCTGTTGAAAACTGGTCACATTTTGTGCTCCTTCAGAAACCAAAAGGAAGGGGGAAAAACAAAGCAAACCCCCGACTTACTCATGTGCTAGGGCAGAAGTATAAAAATGTCAATTATTTAAACACAGTACTTCTCCAGAGGAACGTGCTTGCAGAAACAAAAGCAATGCCTGTGCAGTATCTTTTCAATGTCACTTTAAAAGCTATACAATCCTATCTGGATATGCAAAAGCTAATAATGCCAGAGGATAGAGAAAGCAAGTAGGCAGCCCACCATTCTGTGGCATTAAAATGTGATTAAATGAAATTCACAAACGGTTTAGTGACATTTCCGATAGAATAATCACATAGCAGTGCTCTAAACAGAGACACAGTCCCATTATCAAAATATTCCCTTTAAAAAACTTGTATCTCAGCAGAGTACTTAATGTATTTATTGTGTGGAGCTAATGGCTTCTCATGAGATTTAGAAGAACGTGGATGAAAATAGGGCTTCCCACAGCTGTATGCACTAGCAAGAACTAGTACAAAACCCATTCTTTGCTTTAAGTCTCCGTGTTTTGGAACAAAGGAAAACTAACTGTTGACCCAGTTCATAAGCTCATCTCAAAATCAGCCTGTACTTTAAAAAAAAAGAATTATCTCCTGTTAAATGGCAGAGTGCTCAGGTACAGACACCAACCATTCACTTGAAGCAAAAATTAATTATTTTCTGACAGACTGGTTAAAACTGGCCAGGGAAATCCGAGCTGAAAGCTCAAATACTTTTCAGAAGCTACATACAGCAGGCTGCGTTGCTTCTCACCATCAGTTCAGTTCCCCCAGCCTCCAACCCGAAGCACAGTTGTTTCTCATTGTGGCTACTGCATTATCAGTACTTTTTATAGAGAGACAATACAGTGCTAATCAATACAATACTTTGCTCATTTTTGAAATTCAGGAAGCTGCCTTCTCCATGGCAGGTGCTCTATTTCAGACAGCCGCACTGACGAAAACATCCCTATGTGGCAGACGCCTAAAAAAACCCCAACAAAATCAAGCTGACCGGCTCTCAAATCTGTCACAAACACATTCAGGATATTTCTAGCTAAATACAGTGCATAATTAACAGTCATCTTAGAAAGACTTAACCTTTATTTGCCCATTTATTTCAGACCCCCACTTTTCTCAGTACACTCGCTGGATCACAAAACAGCTTTCTCCACAAACAGTTCAGCCAAGAAGAACCTTTTTGGGCTGGTCATCCACTTTGGAGCTGTATTGTACAATACAGTTGTAAGCAAATTCTAAATTCAAAGCATGGGGTTTTGGTATTTGAAAACCACACTAACATGGTATAACAAAACTGGCATTCAGTGGTATTGCCTTTTCAAACATTTTCAACTGCAAACTCATCTATTTTCACAATCGGAACATTTTTTGTCTGAAAAGTTTATTTTTGTTTTCTGAACACTCTAAAGCAACTGTGCTTTTGATGTTACACAAGTGTCCAGATTGGATTAACAAAAATTAAAATGTTCTAAATTACAAATTTAATTCCTGTAAGAGCTTGAGAAAGGAGATAGAACAGAAAAGCATGACATACACACATTGTGAAGAAACCCCAACTTTTCATGCAATGGCAGGCAAGATGTAAAAAGCCACCCAAATTCACACATTTTTACACCGAATCATCAGAAAAGTACTCTGTAGTAAATCTGTACATCCAAATACATTTGGGATCTACACCTAAGTTACATTATTTAATGTTATATACACTTATTACCCCTTGTATAATGTCTAAAGGAAAATCTTCATTCAAACCCAAACCAAAAAAAAAATAAAAAATGCAAGACTAACTTGGAAAAAAGGAGAATCACTTTAGACATTCAGTTAAAATGTTGGTTTCATTTTAATCTAGACCTCAAAGTGTTTATTAAAAAACAAACAATCCTCTTCATTTAACAGTTTGCTTTCTAACTGTACAGTAAATTGCATTGCAGAGAACGAATCCGTCTTCAGACTGTATTTTCTTTGGATGGATTTAAGATGTAGCTGGATATTACTTTAAAGATAAATAAAGGGAAGTTGGTCCAACTAGAACAATAGCTGATATATTACATGCATATGGGTTTTTTATATATTTTTAAATTATTTTTTTTAAACAAATGAATGTAGGGTATAGTTGATATCGCAAATAAACCAAAAAGCACCTGGAGTCAAAATATAAAACATACCTCCTATCCTGGAAATGGCAGTAAAAATCAGAAGAGTAATCTTTCTGGAACGGCATTTTTACATAATTTAGAAATGTTAAGTACCAGGAAGACTACTAATCAAGTAGTTTTAGCAGCCAAGTTTCCCTCTTTTAATTGAATGGAACAAATGCTTTAAATAAACCGTTTGTCCTCTTCACTGAAGAGAGCTAGTCTATTC
This sequence comes from Ibidorhyncha struthersii, assembly GCA_013398815.1. NCBI lineage: Eukaryota > Metazoa > Chordata > Aves > Charadriiformes > Charadriidae > Ibidorhyncha > Ibidorhyncha struthersii. The sequence continues at coordinate 116,884 of VZSZ01007069.1, read as the reverse complement.
ATCTTTAATGAGCTAGGTATTTTGTTTTTTGTTTCTTTTGGGAAGATTAGCCACGTACTGTAGTAATGCCTACTGCATATAATCCAAGCATTTGCTGTGAACAGTTGGAGAAAGCAGTCAGTAAGAACCTAGGATCAATGAAATAGATGTTACTTTAAGCCATCCACAAAATGGAGACCCATATAGTGCCCAGTGTTAAAACCCAAATCTCTTCTCGCGCTTTTTGTTGTGCAAGTTCATCCCCATGAAAACAGGAGCTGATCCATAGTTCAATTTTCTTATTTCCTTAGTCAATTTTCACATTAGTGTAGATTTTACGAACAAAGGCACTTGTTCCCATGTAACCAATAGCTCCTGCAAAATAAACCAAAAATATTGAATACGTTAGAGCTGATCATCAAAATAAGCCAGCTATATAAACTACACGCACTTAAACCAGAGAGAGTCACATAAAGCATGCACTCTGCACACAGAAAATTACCTGCAATACTTGTTCTCAAACTCTAATTATCCATGCTCCCAGTGAACGTCTGGCAAGAACTCCCCTCGTCTAGCAATCTAAATCCATTAAGCCATCTTACCAAGAGGCCATGCTCACTTGGCCTCGATAAATATAGCAGCCCCCCTACTGCTGCCAATAACTGGGTCCCCTTTTTGGAACAGAGGGTAAAAAACATACAATCACCCACTCTGCAGGGAAGGTGGATGGGAGGGCGGGTTTTTATTATAAGTTACATGCCTTCTGGATGAGTGTTTTATTGGCAGATGGCTTTTTCCTTCCCACAAGGCACAAATAATAATAGATCCCCATCCCAGGAGTCTTAAACTCCAAGGAGGTCTATACAAAGAGATTAAACTAGTAGCAGTTAGTAGTTAAAGGAAATTGCAACCTGTGGTTTTCAAATTAGTAAGAGTCATGAGCAGAGTATGCATTGTCACAGCAGTAATAAAAGAACAGGTCACTGCGTTTTTGATAGGGGCAACAGTTTATGCTAAACCCAAAATACTGCTGGACTAAGAACACCTAGAAAAACGAAAGAAATGCACTGGACCAAGACTTCTTCCGAGAAAGAGATTCAGTGACCTACCTGGTCAAACCCAGAACCTCAGGTTTGCCAGGCTCGGTAAATACTGTTGCCTTAGGAAATCCACAGGGAATACCCCAGTGCTTCTTCATCTCTTCCAAGCAAAATTAGAGTAAATCAGCCCCGTGGAAGTCAGTTTGGCTAACTCTCAGGTTAGAAGTGAATTTGAAAAATCAAGCAAGAATTAGAGAGAACTGCTGACAGACTGCTAGAACAACACATCATAAAATACGGGAAGAAAGGCTAGAGAAGTGAGGGCCTATAACTCCGTACAGATAAGAGAACTCCAAACATCAAACAATTGATGCTCAGTAAAGAATGGATTCTAAACAGATATTTCTGCTTCCCTGAAGCAATAAAGAAAAGCCAGAACAAAGCATAAACCAACATTTTCAGTGATCTGGGATGCACCAGACTTGCATAAGATGTGTTAAATACAAAAGCCTAACCAATGCTGAAACACTTCTGCCAAAACTTCATTTTTCAATAAAAATATAAAGTTTTTTTGCCTTTAGAAATGAAAGCGATACAGATCTGCGGCTAGCATTGCTGACCTGGAGAATCTTTAAATCCTAGGGACTGCTCAGATAATTCGTAAGGTCAGCCATTAAGCTCACACAAGATTTGGGGCTTTTGGGGGTCTGAAAAGCAACATCTATATCTAATCAGGAAATCCGCACCAGGCAAACCTGATGCATTGTTCCAATGCTATCAGAGTAGTGAAGAGCCTGTAGAGTCAGCCTGTGTTGCGTAGCATATCAAGCTATATAAATATCATGACAACCATCCCACTGGCCAGCAAATAAGGGATTTGTATTGCTAACTTGGACAAAACAGAGCTGGATCAAAACAAATGCAGCACCCACAAGATCAGGTTGCTGCTTGCAGGCGTTAAGCGTGCTGCGGACACAACAGAGAGGACTGGCAGTTCAAGCACAGACCAGTACAGCCTTCCGACAGACCCAAGCATGGGCTGTGCAGAGGAGGTGATGTGAGCCTGGAGTCATACAGGAGCACACACAGATTCTTCTGTAGCCTGTTAAGAAACTCATCATCTGTCTTATGCAGTAAATGAACAAAATAATGGCAGTGGACTCCTGTTTTTAAGACTCATCATGTTTTGCCTGTTAAAGCAGACACTGCCTGATCTATGATCCAATGCCCATTTTAGTTGCTAAACTCAGATACATTCCAGAACTTGTTCTTTGAGGGTTTCTCTGGTGATGTGATGCCAGATATCACAGAGATTTGGGATAACAAAGCACTAATTGTGTTTCATTTGGGATCTAGAGAATGTGTGCATGAGATGGTAGTGAGGGGGAGGAGTACAGAGCAGCAGTCACATGAGACCACAAGCTCTCAATCCTATAAACAAATCATAACCTATTCTGAATCACAGGAGCCTTACCCATGAAGGCCACTAATGGCCAATACCCAAGACAGGGGATAAGCCTCAAGGCTACTTCACAGCCATTGAATAAAACATGGGGCAGGGAGGGGGAAACCCTAGACAATGACAACTAAAGAATGTCCTCCTGAAACAAATGCAGGACAGCTGGCTCATTTGAATAAAAAATCCATAGGAAAGAGAATGATTTTGTTGATGTGTTTATTTATTTATTTATTATAAACATTATAAGGTGTTTAGCTTGGTTATGACCTATATAGGTTTAGCAGAAATCAACTGCAAGCATGTTTTGGCAGAACAAGCAGCTTTTAAATAAACAGAAAAATCCAAATAGTGAGGAAGAGCAATCACAAAACAGAAAAAGATTTAATTCCTACCTATTACTTCAAACCAATTAACACTTACTACAGTTGTGACTTTGTAAGCACAGATTTTTTTTTAAAAAGCCCTTCAATCACACTTATAGTATTTATCTGGATGCTGAAGTGCAGTATTGCAAGAGGCCTTTCTATACTACCTAGCCCCTAAGCCATCCACTGTGTTGGGGAATAAGTTATATTCTTTTCTGTCACTAAGAAGGAAGCACAAGGAGCTCAAAAGGTTTGGAAGTTCTCATGGGCTCCCTACTGTCCAGTCCCAGAACTTAAATGCTCTGCAGAGGGCAGCAGACTTTGTGGATCAAAGCATCCCACAACATGTGGGATTTGAGTTCACTAGGCATTGTTAGGGGCACTAAAACCAGAGCTGGATGATACAAGCCTACAGAGAGTTTCCCTGTGGCTGCCTTGGATCCTAACTAGTTCGTCTCATATCCAACTGTGTGATACTGAACACGCCCATTCGTGTGAGCCTCCAAAGCACAGCTCTACACACTTTTCACAGGAGACGTACAGTCAGTAGCATGCACACTGCACAATTCTCAAACACAAATGTCTTTGTTAGACCTCAATGGCAGCAAGTTCCCTAGACAAATGCTTTTTGACAGGGGATTTTTTTTTTTTGCTTCCCTCCACATGCTGGAAATGGGAGTTCTCAGTAAAAAGGAATCTCACAGCTTCTCTTCCAGCACACTTAAAAAGACAAAAAGAAATCTCAATAGAGCTGTGGAAATAAAGTTTAATGTGTTAAAGTATTTTCTGATTTTGAGTAAATTTGGATTTTACTCTGATATTCCATCAAGTTGTTTCCTACCATGACAAGAAAGCATTCGACAATCTTCCTTATCCGTGTTTAAAAAAACATTTTAATTACAGAAACTGGTGGGCAAGCTTGGCTTCTGCATCATAGACATTCTAATCAATACCAGCCTGAGCCCTTTAAAAAGAAAAGATTAGAACTGAAAGTATAAGCCTATTAAAGAAAAAAATGGCTGCAAGACTACCAGAACAGCAGGGAAGTCTTGTAATGTGCCAAGAACCTGATGAAGCAAGATTAGATTGTATGAGAGAAAAGGGGAACAGGTACTCAGCAGTTAAAGAGATGAGTTCCCTCGCCTTTTCATAAAGCATTGTGAAGTTACCCACCCTCTTGTGATATCAAGAAATGTATATTTTACAGAAATGTCCTGTAAGACATTATGGGTCTCAAATATCTACCTCAAATCCTTCCACAAGAATCTATAGGACTATTCATTCACTGTTAAGAAGGAAAGTATTAAATAAGGATCACATATAAAAAGCAAATAACATCATAGGAAAGAGTGGAAGAACCAAGTAGCACTTTCTGAAAGTCATAGAGCAAAGGACAAAAATAGAGCTAACAGGTGAAGAAATGTATTTGATTTTATCAGATTACCTCCATGTCAAGAACGGTTATTTTCTAAACATCTGTCAAAGCAGTATCTTAAGAAGCAATGAAATCCAGCTGCACACAGGAGCATTTACCTGTCTCTACCTGTGAATATTCCAGTACTTATTTCTCAGATGCCATCCTGAGGTGTCAGTCCTTTCTGTCCTGGTCACCCTCATGTATACATGCCACAAGATACAGATGGTCGTGGCATCAGTATTGCAATAGCACTGATACCTCAATGGTGTGCCCAGGTCCTTGTCTTGGAGCAACAGTAAAAACTCCGAAACAAAATGCTAGCATGGACTTCACTTAATTGGGAATTGATTTCACAGAATTTCTTGCCAAATATTGAGTCTTTCAAGCTTGCACTGAGGGTGAAATTCTCTGCACAGTACATAAATTATCTTCCTATCAAAAGACGCTATCCACAGAAATCTATATTAGGCAGGAAACAAGTATATGCAGAGAAGTCTAAGATTCTTTTTAGCGATTGTAAGCTTTTTTGAGCACATCTTGCAGACACACACTCCACCACCAAAATGACAGAGATAAAATCAGAAACATGACAGTCTGAAAAATTTTGATAGAAAGCTGTCAATTTATTTGAAACTTACCACACATTATTCCCAAAGCTGTGCTAAATACTGCCATATAACCAAAGTAAAATGATGTTTGAAACAAGCCATACATCCTGAAAAAGAAAGATAGGAATTTATGCTAGGTATTTTCCCTGCTTTTTCTCAACAAACTTACTTGGCTGTACAGTAATCTGATATTCAAGCAAGAAAACTACCACTTACTTTGTCTTGAAAAAGTAGTAGTAAAAGGAGTACATGTAAACATAAATCGCAGTTGAAGCCGCAGAAAGAAAGCTTGTCCATTGCCTGAAAGTAAACACACATGTCCATCATATATCTAACCAAAAGGCTTCCCAAGAAGATGTAACCATGTGCTAAATCCTCATCTGAAAATAAAGTGTACTGGTTCTACACACTTATTTAACAAAATCTACACATTGTCTGCTGTAAGTCACAAAAGCTTCTACAGCAACAGCCACCACTGATGATCCTTCTTCATATTCCCGTATGCCTTGGCACATTTCTTTTTTATACTTGCGTACAGCACACACAGATGTACACACACACAGAAAGCTCCTGTACAGAAAGGATCCAGGAACTGCTTTTACTCCCTAGAGCTAAAATCTGGACATGGGACACTTTGAAAAGACCCATCTAGACTGAAGAACATTACATTCCTATAAAACTCTCACAATCTGGTTAACTACACAAATAATGCAATACTTACCACCTGTAATCCTCCGCGTTTAGCAGGAAATACGTACAAACGATAGTCACACAAACTGTCACAATGCAGAGGATAACCAGAACCAACATCATAAAGCCATAAACATAGTAGATCTTGTAAGCCCAGAATGAAGTAAAAATGAAATACCTGAAAAGAGTAAACCAAAATATGCAGATGATATTGTAATTGAACTTAATTTTTTATACTTTTTAATCAAATCGGCAAACAGCTGACATACTCACATTTCAATAAAAATTGATCCAAAAGGGAGGATTCCACCTAGGCAAACAATAACAGCTGGTTCCATGAACCTGAAAGACATTAAGATTAGTTTAGGGACAATTTGAATCTTTCATTTACAAACATATTAAGACATATAACCAGATAATTAACATAGCACAGAGAACTAGTTAAAAGGCATGCTAACAAGAACATTTCTGTCTCGTACCAGCATACTAGAAAGAAGATTCCCCCAAAGATGTCATGTGTATGGAAAGAAGGAGGAGTTATTCTTGGGGAAAGCTGAAACAAAACATAAGCCTCATACCTACCACCTACAGGCAAAACGTTAGGTATCTAACCTGCCTTGAAGGCTACAGAAAGAATCTCTCTTGCCCAAAAAGGGCCTAAGCAATCAAGCCCCATTACATCCACTAGCCTTGAATGAAGGCAGTGAAAACTCAAAGCTGTTGATGGCTTCAAATACAGCAAAAAGCACAAAGAAAATTTTGGAGGGTAATAGTTACAAAATTAAGAACCAGTGTTTATTTTTAATGTTATACAGAGTCACAACCCTACGGAAAAAATGCATGCTTAGCTACCTGTAGATGATACGGTCACTTACTAAAGGTGACCTCTGTGTAGTACTTGCGATGATGCTGAATCTAGCTAGTAACCAGTGATTTAATTTGCAGCAGCTTTTATTATTTATAGGGAGACTTGTCAAAGGTGTGCAATTTCATCATCTTCAAGAGAACTATCTTATTTCTTTTTATCTGTCATGCTGATCCAGAAAAATCCATCAGATTCCCAGGATACAGGTCACAATATAAATCAAATACTAGCATCTGAGCTGCACAACCCAGCACTAACAAAAGACTAAGTGTGCCACACTTCCTGGATATCGCGGGTGTACACGTTTCAGTGCCCCCTTCAACTTTGTCTGTTCCATTCTCTGAACAGAGAAAGCAAGAAAAATCTATTAAAAAAATCCTCTGAGGATATTTTCATTTCCATAGCTTGCTGCTTCCATCTCAGAATTAAATTAATAGGAAAAAGTGACTGCATTCATGATTTTCCAAAAACCCACGTCTACTTTTTGAGACTAGGCACCCACCCCTTTATATTCACTTTAAAAATAACAAAGGCTTATTCGCAATTCAAACTGTACCCCTGGAGTATTTTAGGCTCTGTGCCGTCGACAAAAGTCCAGAATTGGGAACAGCACTGCAAACCTCTCCCCACCATCACCCTGCAAATATGACTCAGCTTGTACACAGAGACCATTAAACAGAACAGTTCTGCCTCCAAGGCACATTCAATCCTAAATCTGTAAGAGGCACTAACTAACGAGAAAAGGTTTAGTTTCAAGATACCCATACAAGAACTGGGTTGGGACCATCCTTTTTACAGAACAGACTGAAGAGCATTTCAGGCCAAACGCGCATCAGTGATGCAGGACTGTAAAATTTGCTACAACTACTAACCATTAACTGCACTTGGTGTTTTTATTCAACAGAAAAGTCATATTAAGGAAATGTCAGTAGAAGTGTTCTTCTAGACACAATTCAATTTAAATAATGAATTTATTCTACAAAAACTTTTAATGATCACATCTGAAAAGTCATTTTAAATGTACTGAAGTGAATACATCTAGTTAACGTGCATGCTTGTCTTTACCATTTTTTCTCTGGTATGGGACGAGGCACTGCATTGACACGACATGGAAAATTAGGCTGTCCTGACAGATTTCGGCCAAGAATCGTACCAACGAGGTTCAGTGGAAGAATGACAAAGAAACAAATGCAGCACACTGCCACCTGTAAGCAAAAAATAAAATAATAAATTAAAAAAAAACAGGTATAAGATGACAAAGGAAGATAACCAACTCACCCTGTATATGGGTCCTTAGTAGTTGTTGCTGTAGAATCATACTCCTAGTTATGAAGCATTAGTCAATATACCTCTATTTTATCAAATGGAAGTATTTTTTCCTGAGAAACTTCCTAATAAATATTATTAAGTATGTTTTCTTGCAGCAATTGAGAAAACAGAACCATGACAGATTTTTTTACTGTTTTCATCTAATCATACTCAATACATTGCAAAGGAATGACATGGAAATCTTCATGGTACTTCATCACAGAAAATGTTGTCAACTTCTCAAAATCTTGCATAGTATTCTCTCGCTGGGAGTTAACATTTAGCAGTTAGGCAGCTGCATACAAACCTACAACTGCTGGGTGCAAATTTTTTAATCCAATCCAAAAAAGAAATCCAAACAAGAATTGCAAAGCCATGTCAGAATGCTACCAGTCCAAATTTTTGATTCAATTTTCTCCACTATCCACCAACCAGGTAATTAAGAACACAGACTGTCAAAGACAAGTATGCACAAAGACACTGATATGCACAGATACACAATTTAAAAGCACAACGGCCCTACTTAAATATAGAGGTTAGGTTTACACACAATGCAGCAAAGTCAGGCCGATGTTCCAGCTCTTTCCAATGGAACAGCCTCCCTAAATTTTACGATGAATAATCTTTTTTTCCAGTATACGTATGTAGCTCTACTTTCGCTATTCCTTGAAGGCAATGCATTTTTAACTTCCAAAACAGGACAATTTAAAGTGTTTAGCAAGACTTTCTCTACTAGTAACTCTTCAGCACAAAACAAATTAGCATTAGCCAGTTTATTAACTTCCTGATACTGATAACTAAAGACAGAACAGTTGTCTGTAATGCAATAACCATAGCTCTGAATATTGACCCTGCAACCTTCTCTATGCAAACATATGAAAATATTGCCTTTTAAAAGCACTGTTGCCTGAGGCTCTGTGTACACCCTGGTGCCTCCTGAGACAAGAAGCTATATTCCTGTTTGACTCCATCAGGACACAAAGTCCATGGTAGCAGATTAATCCAAAACAACAGAGGGAGGACCAGGTCTAAGAACCACACACTGACTTGTTTAAGAAGCAGTTACTCCAGGATAAACAAAGGCTGTTCACTTATATCTACAGAAATCTACTGCAAGCAGCTGAAAAGTAAGAACCACCAGGCTTCACGAGATGAGGAGCTGCGCTACATATTGAGCTAGCTCAATACAAACTCATCTTTAAGTCAATCACACCAGATTAAAGCAACATCTGACAAAAGTCAGAGGGTTATTCCTCTATTACTGGCTTGCATATCATTACTAGCCTGGGCCAGATAGGCATGGAAAACATTGCCTGGGGCTGGATGAAGCAAGCCTTCATGCTTCACAGAAGGGTACACCAAACAGGTGGTCAACAAGCAAAAGCAGTATCCAAACTGCTCTGTACATTTTTGAGGAGAGATTAAAGAATTACATCATGAGCCACTAAAATGGGAAGCTTCAGTGGTAAATAAGGAAAAGCTAAGCAGTATTTATACTTGCCAATAACAAAGCAGATTTTACACAATTAATACATCTTTAGTATTTCCCATTTATCTTCTGTTACTGGAAAAACACAGGCTATCATGCATAGTGTCTTAGGTAGGACACTGAGGTTTCCTAAGAATAAATTACAGGAGAAGCATACAACTCACTCACTCAACGGATGCAGGTTTTGCACTTGAAAACTGCTCAGTCTAAAAGAATGAGCAGATGAGAATTTTCAGAGAAAAATGTCAAAAAAGTATCCGAAACATCAAAGAACATCTTGAGTCCTACATTTACTACAAACCTGACCAAAAAGTCCCAGCTTGTTTGAAGTGCAGTGGGTAGAAGAGACATTCGAGAGTTAAGGCCTGGACAGGATCCAAAGGATTTCTGAGCTGACCATATTGAAACCATTGGCAAGAAGAGCCCGCTCAGCCTCCTGCCCAGCAAGGACCTTTGGCCGCGCCGGGTGGCCCCTGTCCGCAGTGCTCCCTGGTGCTCCAGCAGTAGGTTTCAAACCTGGCAGCGGCAGGAAGCTCAGACACAGGCAGCACGAAAGGGCATCTGTACTGCTCATCCAGCCACAACTGCACAACAGTGCAGTTATCAAGGTGTCTGTAGCTTCGTTTCTTGATTTCAGAAATTACCCCTGATTGGAGATAGTGGTAGAAAGTGAATCCACTGCTTTACTGCAGAAAGAAACTGTCCAGGAACAGCCCTGGGTTCCAAGCTCACCTGGAACAAAACTTCACAGCTTGTAATTGTCCGTCTTGCAAAACCCATCTACCATAGGCAATCCACACTGAAAGAATATAACCTGAGAGATGGAATCAAGCAAGGACGATCCAGGCCTGATTACTGATAAGCTGGCAAACTCCTAGATAAAGAATGGAGTTGATAGCATCTCATTCTAGTGACACCAACTGCAGAGCTTCAAATCAGGTGGACAAGGAGTAGGCCCAACTTGCTCCTGCAGGGCATGGCTGTTGTGTGGTCCGGGAGACTGACTCAGCAGCAGCTTTGAAATCTAAAATGTTTATCTGCATAAAGCGAGCTGAGACAGACCAAGGTTCATTGAATAATGGCTTCAGTAAGTACTGCCAACCTGTCCCCGGTACGCTTATAATTGGCATCCATCAGAAAACCTGAGTGCTTGTGGTTTCATTATCAGATCAGTCAAAGCACGACTCATAATGGTATAACATTCTATTAACCATTTGGCTGAAAAATGTACCGATTTCAGACAGAACAGCTAGCATCTTCAGTGAAATCTAGTAAGCAGCATTAGGTAAAGTCAGTGTTTTGTTAAACAATGAACTGCCTGTCTTAATGCTATGCTGCGTTCTGAGGACAGCTGGAACTGAAGTGCACTTTTTCCTTTTTTCCTGGCGCCATTCAGGAGTCTAAAAATTATGTGAGATGATTTTGCAGTGCAAAGGAGGCCCAACAAAGCGAGCAAGCAGAGACCACAGTGCAGGCTCAGGAATGCCTCCTACTCCCACCTGCCTCTGATAAGGTGTCTAAGCTGATCAAAACACGAATTTTCTGTCTTCTATGATAACTCCACCCTGGTGTCAGCAACCTGCTGGTCTTAGTAGGTTGACCAATGCAACCAGTGCTAGTTACAACCAGCACAATCGGGGCTGACCTCAGTAACATCTTTTTTCTTGCTTTCAACTCTGTCTGACTCCAAGATAGCCAACCTGCTCAGACTGATGCTTGCTGAAAATGACTTTCTTCATTCTTGGCAGTAATAGTCTGATCCAGATGCGAGAGATGACTGGAGACAACTGGCTTTTCTAGTTTCTGAGTCTTCAGGCACGTTCCTCTTAATTTCAGATCTGAGGTAAAGGCACCACTCCCTCCCAAACCAAACAGGTACTGCCTGTTGCCACAGATGGCAAGGGCAGTGATGATGCAGCCTGGGCAATGCCAAAACCTAGAGAGTTTAAATCCAAACTGAAGCAAACACAGGGCACTAGGGTAACACAAGTGTCTTAACTGAAAAAGAGAGGAAGTTATGAGACTTCTGCCTCAAAGGTTTTAGAGAATGAGGTTACAAAGGCAAAAGCAGCTCAGGTGCTTACTGGCCTCCATTTCACCATCACAAATGGTAAGAGGAAATGAAGACAGGACCAACACACATACATGCTCTGCACTCCCACAGAAGTGCCTCCCTACAGAGATCACTGGTAACATACTCAAAAAAACAAACCCCCAATAACAGCTGTTGCATGACAGGCAGAGATAAGAAAGTTAGGTCTTAGTGAGCCTTTTAAGAGAAGTATTGCTGTAACATGAGCCAAATTAAGAGAACAGTTTTACCGACCACTTTAGAAAACACGAATTATGCAAGCAGGCAGATCTACATCTACAAACCCAGTTTTCCATCAAGCAAACAAGCACACGTTCTCCGTAACCCATACTATTGAAGACAAATTACGTGAGTTTTTCTACCAAGCCAGTACATTAAAACATACCTATTTCATTTTAATTGTTGCATTTTTGTTGCACGAAATATCTTATTTATACACAAGCATCTGATTTAGTTTGCGGGTTTTAGTTGCCATAGAAAAGATCGTACACCTCACCAAGCCTGCATTTTTTCTAATCCCTTTTTGTTTTGTTTTGATGGGGAAAGAATATTCTACTGCCCTTGACTGAACGTGCAGGATTCGGTTTTCCTTATTTGAAAGGAAACATTGTCAAGAGGGATATAATTTATGTTCTAGTGCCATGTGTTTCATATTTTCTGACAACTGTAGATTAAACTTCATTCAAAGGTGATAATTAAAATTTTTATGAGCATATCTAATATTAAACAGCTACTGGCAGGCTATGGTGCCTTGACTGCTTAATGCACAAGGGAGAAAAGCAATAAAAATTAACTGTCAAAGCAGCAGCTTGATCTTTCCTGTCAGAAACCAAAACTGCACTCTCAGCCATGAGACTCTCCCCCCATATAGAGGTTACTGAATCTGTACAGTGGAACAGCTTTCTGCACATCATCTGCCCAAACATTATACAGAATAAGAATAGAAGGCTTCAAAATAAAGCATTATTAATTTTATTACAAATAAGTTGTTAATCTAGGGTGCTGCTTTGGGTAATAAATTGAACTGTTAAAAATTTAGGCAGAACCATTAAGCTGTGTCTATTTTCAGCAAAAATTAGTTTTCTGACCAAGGATTCCATACTCACATTCAAGCAATCTGAGGAAGCACACTGTTGAATGTATATAATTAGGTTTTTTTCTGTTTTTAGCCAGGTGTATTTAATTATCTGGCTCAAGGCATGAAAATCCTTGGTGATACCATGTCCTCCCTTTTCAGCAGCAGACAATACTCATATCAACTTAAAGCTGTCAGGGATGGCTGCAGCCTGGATTAAGCTATCTGTTGGAGGGAACACTTTTTTTCTAGTTTAAACAAGGTATAAAAGATGCAAACACTAGGATCTCGATCCCAAGAGAAATTCAGTGTGCGTAACCTTATTTAATTAAATCATTAAAAATGCATACTGGAAACATTAGCCACACAGGAACCTACTACTCAAACAAAACAAAAATGGTACATCTTAAACAGTTTAATAGAAGCTGCATGGATTCTGCAGTCAGAATATTACATTAGTCATAGCAGCCTTAATGGCAATCTTTAAATTATGTATCACACACAGAACAATGTAAGCAGTCACAACTTATGAAATGCCAAAATTAAGATGGTCCCTTCAAATTCAATCATGCTGTACTCTCTAGAAATTCTGCATTACTTACAAGTATTTCTGCATAGAACTACCACCACACTCCTCGTAAAGGCATATGGAGAGGTCACTTCATTTGCCATTATTTTAAATTGTTTTGAATTGTTCCATGCTTCATTTTTTTGCACGTACTTCAAACACAACAAAATAGACTGATGATTGATAAATACACTGAAAAGACTGACAAAAATCAAGAGAAGGTAAGTCAAGGTGTGCAACACTTTCAGAGGAGCTCTGTGTTCACCAGTAACAGAATATAATAAACAAAACACCTGTAAAAAGTCAAATTTGGGTTCCAAAAGAAGAAAGAATTGAACAGTACCCACCGCATTTCTATAAAGGTGAAGAGATAAGAGAAAAGATCCAGACTTTAATATCTCCTTCATATGCTTAGGGAGGTGAAAGCTTTAAATCATTAAGTTTTAAAAAGCTCTCATAATTGACTAAAATCTGTCTCATTCTTTACTGCATTTTGAAGGGAAGCGCAGCTGAAAGATATACCAGGGAAGAGATTAAGCCTTTGGTCAGGGTCCTGGTGTATGTCAGCACAGCAGGTTTGTCACAGTATAGGTAGACAGCTTGCATGTATAACCGAAAGGGCTAAAGGCAGAGTCCCAAGACTGAAGAATGATTTCAGAAACAAGCTTTGGATCTTCCCAGTCCCTGCCATATCTTCGAGGAGATCCCAGACATCAGGAATGAGATATACAAGGTGAACAAAGCTCTGAAGTTCAAAACAGACTGCGATGGCAGTGAGATATATGAAAGTCCTGAAGAGCCCAATCAGTTTGAGCATTTTAAGACAAAGTGTGGAAGAGCAGATACCAGGGACATCAAAGACGCAGCAACTGTGCATTAGATTGGATGTCTCGGCTTTCACACTATCAGCTGCCCTTGCCAACACTCTGTAGAAAAATCTGTCCAGAAGGAGGAACTAAGTCACAGAGAGAAGGCTACCTAGCAGTTCACTGGGAAGTGGCAACCCAAAACGGGCAGAGCACAGGATGTCATATTTAAGCGTAGTCTCTTAGCAACCTTTTCACTCAGAGACTTTTTTCAGCAAGTCAAGTTTCTGCTTTTTCCAGATTTACAGTAGTCAAGAAGAGGTGGTAATTCTTGCCAGCAATTTAAATCAAGGAGGGTGTTTTCAAGACATGCCAGAGTAAAGTAAGTAATTTCTGTGTTCTAGTACATTTAGATGGCAGAGGTTTTATTTCCCGAAGAAAGCAGCAGCAGCACGTTTGCACTAGAGAATTCTGTAAGTTTCTCTACATTAAAAACAAAGGTGGAAAGACACAAAGGTATCTTATCCATAAAGCCAGAGGGCTTCCTGAGGACTTCAACCTGAAGCACAACGTGGTCATTTCAAACAATTTTCATTTCCTTCTGCAAACCAGCTTCATTAGTTGATTTGAAGTCACCAGAGCGTTGCTTATTCTGATGAAGTTTCCAATTCATAACCTGCTCCTACTAAAAGTCTGCTAACTCCACTGAAGTTTTATTGCCACAGTCATAATGATTCAAACATGTTCATAAAACCCTGAGATCATTAAAATCACTGTGTATAAAGAGTCCTAACATCCTGATTAAGTGACCCCTGAAGATTTATATTGCAATTTGCTTTTGCATGTACACGTTTCCAGGATCTTAATACAAATCAGTTGAACAGATTTACAAGACAAACTTCAGCACAGGTAGAATTCCCTTCCCTCAGCATTCTCGACCTCCAAACAGCAATACAAGTGAGAAATGTGATATCATAAATACTTGCTCAGCAGTAAAACAGAGCCTCTTTACACATATCAAAGATCAATGTTGTAAACTTTTCTGACAGTATTGTATATGGCTACTAGCTTAGGAAAGAAAAACCAATACAATATTCCTTTGGGGCACAGACTGACTAATACAAACATATCCAGAGATAGAATTTTAGACTAATTTCTTGAAGAAGAAAAACAGAAAAATTAAACTGTTTATGAACATGTTTAGCTTGATATTATATTTCGTGGTTTTATAACAATGACTTAAACGTAAAAAGTTGGTATTTAGGTATGCATTGAAAATACTCCCAATAAGAAGCTGACTAGAACCAGCAATGTACATGTAAAGTAATGACTCCTCCATCAACAGAAAGTTATTGAAAGCCTCTGCCTGAAACTGAGAATTGTCTTTTTATTACCATTTATGATTTCTACCACATTCATTCATTAACAATGTGTTCTTAAGAAGTATTTTCAGTCACATACTGAATTTGATTATATCCCAAGTAATACAATTTATAAGTCAGAACTTGTGATACTAAGCTTCATTTTGTGGTAGATTTAAACTAAGAAGAAATCCAAGGCTACTCAAATGTCTCTCAATAGACTGAACAATTTAACATATCAAAAAACCCTGATATGCAAAGAAGGGAGCTATAAAAAAAGGTTAAATCTCAAGACAAGAAAACAAGTCTTCCTGTATTGATATTTTTTAAGTTAACAGTGCTAATGCATACAATTACAGAAAACAATTTTATGGTGCATATTTCAAAAAGTTCTGCTCTCATATAATACAAACAGAAATTCTGCCAAAGTGCCAAGTGATTATTTCCTACATTGTATTCACAGGGTTAGTTGAGGTTACTTGGAAGGGCCATGACAACAAACAAAATCCTGACAAAAGCCATGAGAAGCAAGAGAAGTCATCAGGATTAAATGAGAAAGTAATCCAACCAGCATTGTTTTTCAAGTTACATGGTTAATACACAGACACAAGACCATACTGGAGACTAATGACCACTTCACAAAGTGAAAACAGTGACTCATTTTCATAAAGCCAGATCTCGTCCGGACTTCTCATCTCATATTGTTGGCTGATTTTTTATTTTTATTTTTTCTGCTTGACTGCAGTGATTTGGAAGTAGCTTTTACTTGGAATCCTGTATTCCATTTTAGCCTATAAACAGTTTGCATTGGCCATCCAGAGGAAAATTTGAGTTGCTAATTTCCCATGTTGCTCTAACACTAAGCTTGAATACAGAGCAGAAGTACCATTTTAAGCAGAGAGAAGACTTGTTGGCATCCAGTAGCTGTTGCTATTGTTATTAAAACAAGTTATACGTGAAGCACCTTACAACCCTCCCAGAATGCATTTCTAACTAGGAAGCTATTGACTCACAATTGTATTTAGACTAAACTGTAGCTTTCCTGTGTCTACAGTAGTGTTTAAATTCTCCAGTAAAATGACTCACCATGGTTCCAAAGGGTATAGCTCTTGAAGCATGATAATAGATGGCAATGAAGTTAATGAAGAAGGCAGTTCCACACACCATTGCTGGAATAAGGAAGGCTCCAATGAACATCTGCTTTATCCATCGCCTTCCTGTAAGAAAGGACATTCCAATGGGACTGGTGAGATACAGTGTATTTTGTTTAAAGAGTTATCAGCAAGCTCTCCGGAATTTAGGGGTTTGACGACTTCTCACCCCAAAAGGTGAAAGAAGTAAGTTACAACATACTACATCGATACAAGAGCCAAGAGTCAACTAACAGTTTCATATGACTCCTGGCAACTCACAAGCCACAGCACATTAATCAATTTATTAGGCCAGGTGAAAAGACAGGAAAAGGGATACACCATGAGAACATTTCAGCTGGAGAACAGCATATGCTGACTAAGCTGCCCAAAGAAACCACGGTATGAAAAATAAGTGTATATGTAAGCTGCAGATTAATAGATACAGTGATAGCAGCGCTGGCCCTGTGCAGAGCCTGCTCACACCCTGAGAGCACACAAGAGCTCAGCACTGCTCCTGGCACAGCTCAGCACTATGGCTGCTTTTAGGCAGCACCTGCTCCGGGTTGTCTTGACCCAACTAAGCTGACTCCATACATTCAGGATGCATTTAAGGAACTGGCTATCCCTGCTATAAAGCAAAACGCCACAGCATTTAATATACAGCAAAACTGAACTCAGACATCTTCAACAGCAGAAATGGTGGAAGGAAAGCGATTTAATATACAGCAAATTTAATATACAGCAAAACTGAACTCAGACATCTTCAACAGCAGAAAAGGTGGAAGGAAAGGGATTTCTAAACCCCAGGCATAAAGGGAACAGCAACACTTGTTAGCAGTTATTACTAAGTTCAGAGCTCCCCGAGGAGCTAAAAAAGACCCTCTTGGGCAATACCGTAAGCATTTTCACTGTCTGTATTCCCTTTACTTTCTATGCTCTTAAATACTGTCTATATTTAAATACACAATACATGCATCTGTAATATGCACTAAATAAAAAAGTCAGAAAGCTAGCATATGCTTTTCAAGACCATTATATGTATTTTCACCATGACGAGCCAACATAATCAGCATTTCACAGTTTGATACATTTGATCTGTAGAGAAAAAATGCAAATCTGGCTGAACTTTACAGCACAGTACATTTTAGAACAGCAGCCCTAATTTACCTAGATCTGTTTTTCTACAAATCGCTAGGTTTATACACAAGCCACATGAAAACACACATCTAACCTCCAAACTCAGAGTGCAGTTGAGACTGAATACTAACAAGTATGTCATGCTAAAAAGATACAAATTTTCTTTTGCAAACTTACCAGAATTATTTTTTCTAAAGCACTGTAGAAGATAATAGATATTGATTACTCTTTTATTTCAGCATCGAGAATGGATGAAGCTAGTGGACTGCAAGGATGTTAATTGGTCATAATTCAGAAGCATAGTGGAGAGCACTTGAAGACAGCCTGTCCAAATCTGTTATGTCAATTTTGTCAGGCTTCTGCTCTCTACTGATATTTTTAATTTGCTAAGTATAAAGCACCGCACATACTCGAAAGTAGAATAACCTTTTAAAGATGCTATAAACAGTTTTCTCCATCCACAGTTAATGGTCTAGTAAGTACCGTATAATCATCCTTTCCGTGTTAGTAAACATAATCTCCCCCCCTCCCCCCCCGTTATCTATAGAGAAGGGCTATGTAGGAGTCATCTGGAGAAGTTGACATGAGCTGTTTAACAGCATGTTACAGAGGGAGAGACTATTACACTCTCCAGATGCCATGAGCCAAACAATGATATACAAGACTATAACAAGCAACTCACAAGATACAACTGTTAACAGTTCTTTAGCTCTTATTACTTTTAAATTAACCAAAGACTTCAGCTATCTTTAGTTAGAAAACGCAGCCGATACTGAATAGGAAATAATATGAAAGTTAAATATACTCCAAATATTTTCTGTTTGTTAAGAATTTAATGGATTCCATCAGAATGACCTAACTTCATGAGCACACTTCTATATTGCTGCGAACCAGAAAATAACTTCTCCATTTAACAATGTAATGAAAATGCTGAAACACCAAAACAATTTACCTCCTTGTCTAGCATAAAGGCTTCCTCCAAAATATCCATTCACTGGCGATGTTGCAGCATAAACAAATATAGCTGTACTAAGCATTGATCCTCTCCTACAAGAAGTGATTTTTTGGTAAATGAAATAGAAAAATAAACAGTATTAGAGGAAAAGATTACAGCAAAATATGTATATTTAGCAGAAGTAGTTATTTAATGTTTTTATGTAACATA
Source organism: Ibidorhyncha struthersii (assembly GCA_013398815.1). Classification (NCBI taxonomy): domain Eukaryota; kingdom Metazoa; phylum Chordata; class Aves; order Charadriiformes; family Charadriidae; genus Ibidorhyncha; species Ibidorhyncha struthersii. The sequence goes on along the minus strand of VZSZ01007069.1, from coordinate 98,327 downwards.
AAAAATTTACAAGTGCTTAAATTGTAAAGTCTGCATAAGAATGAGAACTGTTTGTACCCAAAGCTTATGGCCAAGTCAAATTCAATCTGGGAAAAAGAGTTCTGACATGCTACATTCTTTTCTAACATGCATTATTTTCACTGGAGGACAAAATCTCACCTCTGAACAAAATACTCTGACATTTGGATGTGTGTATCTTCAGTATAATGTATGTCATATAAATAGTTCATTTCTTTAAGTGTTAGATTCAACTACTGCAGATAAAAGGTCCTCTTTACTTAACATAAAGGCCAGTATTAACAAAAATATACTACGATTGTGAATGATGTTTCTGCCATCCCTCAGAAATTAATTTTTAAGATCGGAAGTCTTCATCTTACATAAAATTAGAAAACTTGATTTAGAAACTATGAATACTACAATGAAGCCACAAATCAGCATGGAGTAGTCCAGTCAGAAGAGTTTAGTCATTTTAAAATTACCATCTCATTAAATAGTGGAGTACTCACTTTTGCATAATTTTTCTGAAAATTTACAGGCAAAGCTAATAATTTTAAATCACAAAAGCCATCTCCAAATACATTTTTAAAAATCATGTCTAAGAATAGCAAGATCTAAATGTTATTCATGAACAGAGTTGCTTTCCCATGTCCCTCTGCTACTCTTCGATAGCAAAAAGCAGTAGAAGGTCTTCAGCCAGCTTGCTGTACTTTCCTCAAATTAGTTGTTCTGAAAGATTCCAGACTATTGGCATTTTGACTTTTGATGAACCATTACTGGATGCCTGCTCTACTCAAAGTAGTAATCTTTGTACAGTACAATTTGCTTCCATGACTGCATGGATTGAACTAAGCAAATATACCTGCTGGTCACAAACCCTAAAGGAGTGTTACGCTAACATTCGCTTCATAAAAAAAATAAGCAATAGTTCCATTTTACAAAGACACCAATTTTACCTTATCCTAACTTAAGACAATTTAGAAACACATGCAAAACCCCAAAGACCATGCACAGTCTGAAGTGACACAGGTAAATCCAGGCTACCTGTAAAATGACCAGATATTCGTATAAAATTATCTCAAAATTCCCTATTCTCAAGCTTACTCACTTATGTTTCAAATATTCTAATGGAAAAGCTTCTCAAAAACATAAACCAGTATTAATAAATTAATAGCTGCCATGACCAAATTTCACTGAGAGACTTTTAGTTGGCATCAGCTGCATGATCCCCAAGAGTTTTAACAGACCTGAAGAACACTGACAGGCAAACATTCTTGTTATTATGGTTTACAGCCTTTTTCACTCACATCACTATTTTCCTAAACGTAAGAATTGTCTGCACCAGATTTGGTCAATTGTTCCATTACACATCCAGAATTAAATGCACTTTGAAAGTGATAGAAAGCCATACTGCAATAAAAGACAAAGTGCACATATATTTTTAAAAATTACTGTTCTGGCACATTCTACAATTGCCATTACAAACTTACAGCTTCCCTACAGTGCACAAACATTCTGAACTGGTTTCATTCCCTCCCTTAAAGCGCTGACATGCTGTACAATTAAAAATGTGTATGTAAGTCTAGCCAGATATGTAACCACGGGGCACAAGGGGGGAATAACACCATATGAAAAATGAAAATATGCCAAGATATTGGTAGTACAGAGTGGCTTTTTAGACACACCATGAAAAGGCAGCTAAATTCAAAACCAAGAGTTCTCTCTAGTGGTACATTAGAAGTATTACAACTTGTTAAAATCAACAGGTGATAGTAAAGGGAAAATAAAACAGAGATTTGTAGTTTTAGTCATTGCTTAAAACAAAGCACTTGTCCACAAACAAACAAACAAAAAAATCCCCCCTAGTATTCAAAATACAATTACTACAGGAACAGATAAGTCTGTCCAGGACAGCAAAAACCTCAAACAGATAAAAGGTAGAGAACTAGGTGAACCACAAGTGGTGTGTTAAATTTAAACTTGAGTACTACTTGTTTCTTTCAAATGAGTTCTCTCCAGTCAGGACTACAGCCCACCTATTGCTGGAGGTTTTACATGCAACACAGGCTGAGCAGTATCTGTTCGAAAGAACTTAGGAAATTAAATCTCCATTCCTGGGAAGACTCGTGGATAAGACTGGCTTAATGCATTGTCAGCAGTAAACAGGACTATTCACAACACAGCACACTCCTACTTCAGTCTTTACAGGACACAGCGGGGAAAATAGAGTAAGAAATATAGTAGTAGCTTGTCAGTCCAAATGAAACCAGGAGTTACATATGTACCTTTTAACATTTCTTTCCCATATAACCTATTCGTGATGCTGCAGAACAAACTAGGTTCATAATAAATCATGTAAAAAGCAAGCATTAAAAGAGTAAAATTAAAGAGACCAACTCACAGGATAAGAGTAGGACAAAGTTTCATTACAACTTAAAAGAGCCCTTCTGAATACTACATCTGATCTTGAGATAAAGACTGAAGGCTCTCAAACACTTTTTTCCAGGCCAGTTAGAATGTTCATTTTCGTAATTATTTTGTTCATCTATGCATTTACATGTGGAAGGCATGGCACAATCATACTTACTCTGTGTATAAATCTTCTATCATTGCAACAACAATGACTATAAGAGAGACAGCAAAAATTTGACAACCAGAACCAATAAGCGATGAAAATATTAGAGGATGACTGGATGGTCTAAAAACATCTCCATGGACCTGCTTCCACCCATACTCATCACCTAGATCTCTGTCCTAGGAACAACAACAAACAAATTTTAAGTCTAGTCATGACAATTAACGACAAACACACATGCTAGGCATAAATTAAGGGTTTGATTTATTAAAGCAACTTCAAATGCATGTCTTCTCTTCTGAATGCATCAAATCTTGGAGGAAAGTTTACTTTTCAGATGCTTATAAAGACAACAAAAATTACTACCTGAATGTATGATGCAGTAAAACGTATCAGATTCCCTCCCTGTCCCTAAAACCCTCTGAAGTTCTTAGGATTATACACAAGCTTCTATTACATACTTAGAATGGACCTCATTTAACCTAAGTGTGGATATGAATATCACCACAGTGACTACAGACAGAATTCTGGGTTGCAACCTAGGACCATACTATAAAGAAAACCAGTAACACTTTCAAAACACACATATGGCAGTTTTCTGTCCAATTGAAGAAAGCCATTCAGAACTGCTAACACAATAAATGTATGAAGAGAAAACAATAAGCCTTAAAAAAAAGGTTTTAAAAAGCATGAATGCAGATCTTACCATATCATCCATTTCTTCCTCCTTGCTGTATCTTGCATAATCTTTTCGCAAAGTTCTCATTAATATCATAGACACTAGGCCAACCAGAAAGATCACCATCATAAAAGAATTGAAAATTGAAAACCAGTGAATCTACAAAAAGAAAACACATCCCTAAGGTTTAGAAATGTAAATGTGTTTCAAATTTACTCCAATAAGGATAAATTGTTGCCTAGCTTGTCAGCACTAGCTGAGTAACAATAAACCCATATTGTAAGTAACATTACACTTGTAGAAAGTCCCGCTAAAACTGGTCTGGGAAAGACCATACATAAAACTTTTCAACAGTCAAGCTTGCTTATGACAAAGTTATCACAGCTTAGTTAAGCATCAGGAAAGTTCAAACAACTGGCTGTGCGTGCTCCCTCGGTAAAGAAAAGGCAACGTGATGTACTGCTGCCTTCCTAGAGAAAAGGTTTAAGCAGTAAAAGAGATGCTCACGGCCAAAAAGCCCAAGGAACCATTGCTTTACACAGGACCAAAATGTGCAGCAGCATTATTTTGCCTCTGACAAGCACATCTGGCTTTCACCGAGCTCCAAACAGAATTCAAAACGTCTGATTTCAGAAAGTAGTATAGCTCAGTATACTACACTTAAGGAGATTACCATCACAGGTTTAAACCATCACAGTTGGTATCACCAACTGCTTTAGACTAATGCTTTTTGCTTTGCATTTACTTCAGTAAAAAGCGTACCTATGACCAATTGCAGTTATTCAGCTAACAAGGCATTCAGCTGTGTCCCTGAAACTTCATTGCTTCTGATCACGTGAATATATTTTCTGGAGCTGCCTTGTATTTGCTGCAGGCTCGAAGCTTGCCTGCACATTTACTGAAGCACTCTGAAAAACTGGAGCCACACTATTTGAGCAACCTAGAGTCCTAGGCCTGCCTGTTTCATTGTCCTGAAACACCTGGGACATCCAAAATTCAATGATGTCATCCAAAAATTCCATGACATCTTCTGAATTAAAGCAACCATTTTGAAGGGATATTTTGTAAGGGTGTCTTAGAACAATACATACTCTGTGCTGAAAAAAAGATGGGTCAAGATACTTGTCAAATCGGTCTTCAAACTTCACATCAGATTTCTTCCATTTCACCTAAAGCGAGAAAAATTTACACTTGAAGAGCTCTTTATCGCATGTTCAGCTATACTCACATGCAAAAACCCAAAACACATTTTAAAAATCAACCACTTCAGATGTTTTCTTCAATATGAATCTAGGTTTTGGCAAAAACAATGGACTGATGTTCTTAAAGACTGATATCTACAGATCAGCCATAGAATGAAAATCATCCTCCTTGGCTCAGGGATCTAGTCTTGTCTATGCTTATGTTTAAGAACACAGAAGAATCAGTGTTGTACTGCCTCAGCTCTCACTGCCTCTGCGAGGCTAACCAACGATGCAAACTTCTAGTTGCCAAATACAACAAACCCTTTTCATGATTATAGAAGGAGCTCACAAAGATACTCATACTGAAGGTGCCAAAACAAACAAACAAACAAACAAACAATCCATCAAATAACCCTATTTTTCAGTTTTGTCAAACTAGTGGTTCAAAGATGATGTTTTTTCCCCGCAGTAGATAGTTGTAAAACAATGAGGCAATACCTTTCAAAAATCCTCCCAAATTTGCCCAAGATTTCAGAACAAAGGTTAGAGAAAGAAAGCATGTTTAAACGTACTCAAGAACGAACATGCTAGAAAGCAGTGGAATTTTTCCAAAGATTTTATTTTGCTGACCGCACACTCCCTTTTCTCAACATTTCCACGTGCTGCGTTGCATGAAAAGAGGCTCGTGGAGAACATTACCAGTGTTCATTGAGTGATGACACCACCATCTACTTCTGCTTCCCCAACAGCAGCTGAGATGTTTTGCTGCCATGCACTGAGACCAGTATTCAGTGAAATCATCTGTACCTAAATTCTCTGAGTACAGTGCCCAAGAAAAAAGATGCTATCAAGCAGAAGTGAGGGAAATTAGGAGATATAAGAGCAGATTTAAAACAGATGCCAATAGGAAAGAAAAGGGCATAAACTGAGATACAAGCTGGACGGAAGTGAACTGGATAAAAGGGATCAAGCTGGACCCTAAAAGACAGACATTAAAAATTTTTAAAGCTACAAGCTAAAAGCTGCAGCCTAAAAAGCTGTAAGGCCACAGGATTCTGCAATCTAGACACTTTGATTGCTAATAAATAACTCTGAAACCACGTGGAAAAGTATGTGTTTATGGCCATGCTATCATAGCATAATGGCATATTGCTGCTATCAGTTACTCCACTAGCTGCACAGAGGACTGCTTTCGGTTTGGAAGATTTAATTGTACTAATGAACTATACAGTGCTCATATGGTAGCACAAAGTATTTTTCAGAATTTTTACCAGATTTTTTTCCTTTCAATTTTTAAATGCAATTTCAGAAATTAAATAAATCTACACTAAAATTTTTTCAAAAGTATACCAAGATTAGGAAACATCAGGATTTTCATTAATTCTGAAACAAACACAGCCCCCTTGTGCGTATCTTTTTAAAATATACGGCACGGAACTATCCTTTCCAACAGATGCTCTCTTATGCAGTATAGAAGAAAGCATATAAGTGTAGCTTGAATACCCCTTTCACTCACCACAGTCCTGAGACAGATTAAAAACCCCAAGACTCAAATATTACTCACCTTGAGGTACGATGTTAATGTTCTTCAGTTCTAATTACAACCTTGTTCAAGATTAGTAGCTCAAAACATTAATAACTTTCAACATTGTTTTAAGCTGATACATTTCTCATTAGAGAATTTGCCACCAAAAAGCACTGCTTAGAACAAATCCACCAGAGACAATCTGTGAATTAAACACCACACACGCGCTAGCCCAGCAATTGCCCAGTGGTGCCAACAGAATTGGGCAGGTAAGTCATGACCTCTGTACATGAAAAGTATTTTAAGGGAACATCTAATGTTATTTTCATTACTGGTAGCTACTCAGTGCTATCCACCTCAAAATTCACAGAGCAAACAGACTTCGTAATGCTGGTAGAATTTGAAATAGAAAATTTCAAAATTTCTACTATCAATTTTGCAGTAGAAATAGGGAGATCAGTGTAAACAAAATTCTAGAAAGCACATATAAAACACAATTATCTCCACTTTAAACTATACAACTTATTCAGCACAAGACAAATATAATAGTGGCAAGAACACCCTCTGAAATAAAACCGTATGCTGACACCTACTGCTAACACATTGTAGAAAAGCAATACATTAAGAACTAGTTTCAGTATACAAATGTGGTGAACATGAGAAGCAAACCATTACACATTTAAGTTACATCAAATAAATATGGAAGAAAACTGAAAAATTCAATTCATTATCTCAGATCAGCAAACATTGTTTATTCCTTACCTTTTATCACAGCAATTCAATATAATAGCAGAGGGCTTCAGAGAAAACCTTACTAATACAGTTATATAAATAAGATAAATTTATACTGGAATTGCAAAAACAAAATACGCTTTGATACTAACTGCTTGCGAAGTATGAAGGCTTACAGTGGGTTTTGGTCCTAGCTCAAAATCCAGTTCAAATCTGTCATGCAAGTATCAGAGCTCCAAACATTAAGAAAATGTGCACCTACTGGGGGGTCCTTTATGCTTCTAGTCTCCATACCTTTTGGAATATCTTCCTTTCCCACCAAAACACTTTTCTGCAGGTTATAGAAGCTTCAGTTTGTTGGAAGTGTTTCAAAAAATCATCATTTTACATTTATTCTTAATAAACCTATCCAGGTTTTTCAGTAATGAAAAAAAATATTTGAAGTAGCAAATGTGCATCTTCCTCTAATAAAGCCTGACCTATCAATACATAGTTGTAGGTATACAAGCACCTACTGTTGAGCTATTTCACCATGCAGAATTTCTTATTACAGATGCATCACCACATTACTTACTGAATATGACATCTGGATTTTTGTGTTTGGTACCAGTTTCACCTTTCCTTCACTGGTCAGATTGACATCTACAATTCTGTTTCCATTGTAACCGATTTCAAGTTTTTTGTAAGTCCAAAGGTAATAATCTTCTCCATTTTCATCTGCTTCTCCAACAATACCTGCATAGGAAACAAGCATAAGCATCTATTACAGGTATGCTTTTCAAATATTCTGGGGTTTTTTGTTTTGTTTTGTTTTGTTTTTTTTTTTTTTAAAATACTTCTTACAAAAGTTTTGCCAGCTAAAAAAGCAACACAACTACAGTAAAGGGAACACAGCAGACCTTACGCTTTTCAACTCATATACCTGGATTACACCTTCAATCCACAGATATCTGCAAGAAGCATTTTGTAATGGCATTAAAAGAAAAAAGCATGCAGCTACAAACACTGCACAAGAAACAGAAGACACAACAACAGTTTCTCTAGTTTTATTTGGAATTCTTACCACATAAACAACTAGCTCAATATACATTTAATTTCCATGAACATAATTTAGCCAAGACCTCTGTATTTTCCCATCTCCCATCTACACCTTCACTAATTTTTCTTCCTCTTAAACATATTTACTTTCATTCTGTACTCCTCAGTAGCTGAATCCCCAACACATACTTTTTGCTCTCATTTGCACACAAGCTTCCAATGCTTGCCAAGAATGATAGTTTTTGACTGCTCTCTCTGTTACTTTCACTGAAAAATTCAGAAAGTTATCATTTACTTGAAGATTTTTATTACGTCCAACATGTAAAGCTGCTCAGATGCTCCTGGAGCATCAGAACTCAACTGAACTCAATATTAGCCATGGTTAAGTTCTTACTTTTCAATAAATTACTGCAAAATGTCTAATCTACTACAGAAAAATTGCAGAACGTACTATGCTGAGGAAAAAAAAAGGCAAGTCTAGCAGTCACCAAGTTCACAGGCTACAAGCATCACCTTTAATGTCGATATCATCATATCAAAGATCACATACAAGATGGAAAGCCACAATCTGCAAAGGTGGGATGAGGGGTGGGGGGAATGGGAGAACAAGTAGGTGAAGGATATGGAACAGGTTATCACGAAGCAGCAGGTATATAAGGGAATGGCACTTGTGCATTACCTGTACTTTTTAATTTTCAAGGTGGTATTTTTCTGTCATGTTTTTTACTCATGCTCATCTGTCAGGATTGCCTTCTATATGCCATCCACATGAAACACGTGCCAGTTTGTGCCTATGCCATACAGCCTAGCACCTGGCATACCATCTGTTCCCATGGTAGTATCCAAAACCATGACAATATAGACCTCTCAACTACTTAAAGGACATTCCGATCAATCGCTATATGACGGAGTGAGCTAACACACGCTCCATATAGTTAGGGACATGTCCTGAAACAAAGACAGTCAGGCTTAGCCACTCCACTGTGGGATAGCAATTCAGGAAAAAACAGAAAGTGGAATAGTTTTATCTGAATGCACTTCAAAAGATCTGGTTGCCTTTTTTCAGGTCAGAAAATAAAGCGTAAACATTCCAAAGCCCTCAAACAGCAGTTTGAAGTCATTACCTTTAGTTAAGCATTTAAGAAAAGTTATTTTATGCCTAGTCTTTACTGAAAATAGAGTACTCCTTACTGGATATTTTGAGGACTTCCTAAGGAGAATTTCAAATATCAATGGTTGTGCATATGAATTTGACATCAGGAAGCCTTACCAAGGCGGAAACCATGAAGAACATAAAACATGAACTTAACTAAAGTTTGCCAGGAGATAGGAGGAGTGCCACAAATCCATCTGGTTGAGCCCAGAGAAGTGAGTGGTCTGGTTTAAGAACAGAATTAAACAGAAGTTGCCTAGAATTCTCAGCAAACGTGAACACCATCTGAATCCTTTTTTAAAGAAAACTCTTCAGAGAATACTTACTTTCTTTTGGTAGCACAAAAAAAGGACTCTAGCCATTTACATTTAGGGAACAAAATTTTGGTTTAGTTAGCTACAAGACACAAATCAACAATGAAAAAAATAGTGGATTGGGCGATACCGTACATACACCACATGCTGGCTAGTAGGATTCTCAGGAAAGGTAATCCAAATGAAGTGGATCAACACAACAGCCTTCACATAGTAACAAAAAAGCCATTTCAGCACAAGACATCTTTAATGCAAGCTGAGGGTAACCAGTTCCGGACACTATCTTAATAACACAAAAAAGACTTCTCCGTATCCAGAGTGTTTCAGAGATGCCATCATAATTACTAAAGTTCTCACTCCCATTTTAAGCAGTCCTGATGTTTTTCATTACAATTACTGAAATTAACAGCTATGAGATGAAACTCAATCAAGCAAAAGATACTAGTTTTCCTTAGTATCTCTACCACCCCATTACACAGTACTAGACAAGTCTACATAGTCAAAGGCACCAACAAGTTGGAGGAGCTGTGTGTATGGCATCACTCATGCCATATTCCTAAAAGAAATATTTATAATAAAAACTGTTCAGTGAGCAGCAAGTCTCAGGCCTAAGTTTTAGGCAGCACTCAGAGCCTGAAATATTCCTGCTGTTGAACTGAGAGCCAGCAAAACAATTATTAGTGCAGATAAGCTATATTCACAGTTTTCTAAACTGTACTTGGAACACAAGGTCAAAAAGACATGTTCAGACTTGCAGATAAACACTTCTGATCAGTTCAGGTGCATCTACTCCTTTCTCAGCCCCCTATCAAGAACCAATTAATTTTTCGAAATAAAAACCAGGCTAATATTGACTGACCAATCCACAGTCCTGCTAGTTTTACCTAGCCCTCAGGAGACATAGACCAAAACCTTCAGCACCACTTGCTTTCACAACTTATGTTAGATTACATCCTTGCATAATACTACCAGTACTTACGATGCCAAGTCATCTATTAAGTATCACAACTTGAGGTCCTGGTTCCAAACAACTATCAAAACCGGCTTCTTAATATCACACGAAGATGATACCTATATTCTACATGTTTATTAGCTGCAGCATTAGGAATGACTTCTCGCGCATACAAAACATACATACTAGCGAAGAACATTGAAGACACTGGAATCGCAGTAAAACAGATTTTTCAGCCAAGAGCATAAAATTTAGTCAGTACGTAGAAGATTCAGTAAGTATTTTTTTTGTTTGGTATTTGAGGTGAGAAAAAATGTTCCCAAATAAGATCAGAAAAAACAGTCCTAAAAAAGAAAGTCTCCAAGATTCACTAGCCACACAGGATTCCAAAGAAATCAGCTTAGCATCCATCATCCCTGGGCGGTCTAAAGCCTACGTAGCTGCCACTAGTCTAGGAAGATCATCCATTCATCTTTTGATGAAAGGCCAAAAGCATAAAAAAATATTGTAGCAACAACTGTCACTCATGCATGCTTTTAAAAAGCCTACCAGCAATTGTGCAAGAAGTAAAGGCCACACAGATTAATTAGGGTCTACTCCAAGCCCTGCCACAGAGGTGTTACACACACTAAGGAAATCAGCTGAAAAGAACAAATACAACATTATGCCTGACAGGAGAAGTACTCATGTATTATCTGTTAAAACCAGACACACACAAAAAAAAAAAGCAAGAACCTTCCTGACTAACAGATATATAATAAATAAATCAATAAATAGAAAGCACTAGCATTTCTGGCTGGGGCTCACGTTCATCAGATAGATTTTAGTTGGTTTTAGAAAGTAGCTAAGAAAGAGCTAAAAAATCCACCCTCCGTCAGAATGAATGCATGCTGGGTAGCATTATTCAGCATACTACCTATCAAAGGACTTTTGTCATGTGGCTTGAACTGTATTTTTGTAGGTGGTGTGGGATTTTGTTTATTTCCGGCAGTTCTACCTCTTTCACGGAACACAGGCAAAAAAGACCTTGCCTTAACGAAGTGTTCTGTGGCGCTTTTCATTTCCCTTCAAGTTTGTGTCTACAACAGGGAAATTAGGGCTTGGGGGGTTTGATTAATTGCTATCAGTGCAAAGTGCAATCTGCAGAGCACTCTTTACTACGTATGTCACCACAGGTTACAAGGAAGTAACAAAAAGCAGAGAACTTAAGAGACAATAACATAAGGACACATAGATTTTTATTCAAGACACAAGCACTAGGCCTAGATTAGTAATACTCAGCAAGAGCAATTTTAAGAACTGTATAAGAACAAGTAAAATAAGACTCCTTCATATAACCACAGACTGCACATGCAAAACTGTTAAAAGCCACAAAATTACCATAAAAGTAAATCAAACAGTTCTTGCATTAGCAATAAACACAAGAACTAGCAAACTAAAGTTTAAACATTGGAAGAGTTTTACAAAAGTTGTTATTCATGAACACATTAACACGAACCTTATATCTGACCTATCTAATTATCATTCACTTTAACATTTAGAAGAATTTAACCCTAAGAACTTGGTATTATTAAATCAGTGCTTGAGAAACAAAACAGCTTTTCACTGGTTTTGTAATTTACTAGTACAAGCCACCCTATTGTTCTTTCACTGCAATAATCCTTCAACTTATTTGTATTATTTGGTTACATAAATTCTACATACTTGTGAGATTCTTTTAATGAAGTTTGGTAATTAAATGACTCCATGAAACCCACTAGCACAGGACTCCTGGAGTTGTAATCAAGTTGTTTATGCATAATATCACTCACCCCATATTGGCAAGTCATCAATATACATCTGGTACCAATAGTGATTTTTGATAGCATACACAAATGCATCTCTTCTTCCTTTGTCCAAGTCAATTTCACAGTAAGTGGTCTGCATTACATCGTCTGCAAAAAATTACAGCACAGTTAATGATTTATTAATGAACTGGCTCAAAGCAAAGGCAAACCAAGCAAATGGAGGAATGGGCAGACATTGTTGGGAGTCTTTCGCCCCTCTCGGCTATCCTCAAGTAGGAAACAAAGTGAACATAAATAATCACAGCCCCCCCCTTTTTGTCATCAGTAGAAACAAGGACCCATTTCTACTAGACAGAGTTAATTTGTGCACCAAGTACAGCTCTAATCTGTATCAAAATCCAGCTTACTTTCTCCTGTACACTAACTGCACGCAATCTGAAGCTTGAAAAGAAAATCAAATCACCTGCACAGAAAAAGCACCAGCAAGTATAATATTTCCAACACAAAACGTTATTTCTCTGATAATGACATTTTGTCAAAATGAAAATATACACAGTACAACTGGTCAAGCAGAACTGAAGCAAAGCCTGGTGAAACAAGACAGTAAGAAACCAGCCAACAGCAGACCTGCATAGTCACAGTGATTTCCTGTAGCCCTGGAGAAAACAGTGCACCCAGCTATTCTGGAATGGATGCATCTCTTTCTCCTACTGCTTATGAAAACTTTAGTATTTTCTGGTTTTGTTTCTTCCAAGACCTAACAAATGCACTCTAAGCTTCAATTTTTTCACTTAAAATTTATCATTTTTCAGACTGACTTACTAGGCAATAAAATTTTTGTTGGGGAAAAAAGAGAGTAACAAAACCATTCAACTCAACAAGTATCCCAAGAAGACTTTTAGACCACGGATTACGTTTTCAGGACACGTACTGGTAAATTCAGGAGAGGAAAGCCATTGAAGTTGGTATCACAGCTGAAACACACTTACAAATCCAGGCCTCAGTTTGCATTTATGGCTCTACTGAGCTGGATCCTATAGTTTTTGGATTATGTTCCCCCCCCGCCCCCCAAATGACTCTGCTTGGCATTTTTTCACTTTAACAGATTTTTTGAGTCATCTTGACATTAATTAAAAGAAAAAAAAATATCAGAATCTCAGAATCTGTCTTCTGGATTTGTTGCTAAGTAGGGATTAATTCTTTCCAAAATACTTGGCACTTTATTCTAACTCTCTAGCAGTTTCATACTATACTCAAATAAATTATAACATCTTTCTAACGTTAATTTTTTTAACTCACAAAGGACTGTCCAACACACAGAGGTCAAATGAAAATATACTGTGAATTAAAAGAAGGGTAAAAGAGAAACTGGTAGAGGCTGTTAAATGAAGCATTACCTAGCGCAGAAGCCTGATCTGGGGAAGTGCTACGGGGGCCAGGCTGGTTTTCGGTGGCTCTCTCCTGACTGGTTCACCCACACACACAGCAGTACCCGCACAACTGAAGGACAACACGGGGATAGGAGCAAGCGCTACTACTGAAATAAAAATCATGTGAACTACAAGTGCTCTTTTTAGAGACCTTTTGTATTTTATAGCCTGAATACAGAAGCTTTTGTTTGCAGTTATTAACCAAGACAAATTGAGTATTAGACTGCAATCTAATACCAAGTTACTGCACAGGTTTTCAGACCCCTGGAATTTGCCACTTTTTGTTGGTTTTTTTTTGTTTTTGTTTTTTTTTTACTAACTGAAACAAGCCACTCTGCATCTAATGTTCTAGGATGCACACAGTGGCTTTTGCTGCTGTTAAAAACTGTTCTTACAAACATGAGGAAAAACACAATTGTCTGTTAACTCCAAACTTAGATCTGATTCACATATTCATGAAGAAAATCTGTGAGTCTTTCACATGGTCACGCCAACATTTTGAAAAGCAGGTCGCTATGGTTAGGTATTTTAACTCATATTCAAGCATCTAAATGATTATTGAAAGGTATTTGAGCAGCTCTTAATTATTTCAGCCATAGATGTTAGATATGCAACACTCCTTGAAGCCATATCTTTTCCTTAAGAACATATGAATCTATCCATACCAAAACATAAGCTTCTATTTGTTAAGGAAAAAAAACCAAACAAACCACAAATCGCCAACAACTCAGTTTCAATTTCATTGCAGCAACTTCTGGACCCCTGGTGCAGAGGTGGGAGCATGGATCAATCACAATGAGATAAAATTTATGCATTACAAACAAACCAAATCTATTTCACTGATATAATCCAGNAGTTTCATTTTTTTTTTTTTTTAAAAAACACCACTTCAGCCAAGAACAAGATCTACTATTAAAGAGTCACCAAAAAAATGAGCTACCATCACATTTTAACAACCAATCTGGAAAAGAATTCTTTATACAAATGCTCAATTTTAAGGGCTGCTCTATGAAATTTAAATTTTCCTACATGCACTTGATATAAATTGTACTGGGTTTATGACAGCTTTTAAGCCTGTAAAAACGGATCTCAGATAACAATCCTTTGCTCTGGGTTTTTACTTTCAAACCTGAATATCAAGGGGATTTGGATTTCAACAAATTTTACATAATTTTATATTAAATAAGTACTAAATAAATACTGCTACAATTAATTTATATTTGTTACTCTGAAATTTGGAAAAGGGATATTTTAAAACTTTTAATAGCAGATTAAAGATAATAAAACAGAGTTGACTCCCATTCAGATTTCACTTCATGGATCCACTGCTAGAAATACCACAGCACCTCCTGATAAAGAAGCTGCTGGATTCCAGCTAACAGCAAAGAGATTGTCTTCGTCTTTTATCCAGAGGACATAGATTGTATGGGAAAAAACTAGAAGTGCATATTGACAGCTTCCCAGATCATGTACACGTACTTAGTCATCAACCAGCTACCACGTACCATCTGCTTTATAGAAAACATCTGACCTGCAGCCACTTTGGTTAGGAGTTAAATTCTCTGCAGGTCCAATACAGATTATCATTCTATACAAAGCACTGATGTGTTAATAGTAATAATAATAAATAAATTTTTAAAAAGCAACAAAGGACATGGATGAAGAGGAATTCCCCACCTGCTGGGAAATGTACTAACACATCAATCACTTAAACTTACAAGTTCTAAACACCTGATTCTTTTTGAAATCTCTACTCTTCTGTACCCGTTCAAAGCCTGTTTTGAATGACATCATGCTGAGTCTGTCTGGAAGAATATACCCCAATATAGCAACTACATATGTACTGGTAAAGTAATCAGAGGTGCAAAAAGGCACCTGAAAAAACTAGTATGAGTGGAAGACCAGACCTTAGACCCTGAAGAAATTGCACTCAGTTTTTCCCAATAAATAATACTTAATAGAGAAAATCTAAATCTTTCTGTGTCAAAACATCAGCATAAGCTGCTGTGAATCAGAATCTGAAACTCCTAACGTGAAAGCAAAATAAGACTTAAGGAAAACAGGTTTATCTGTTGTAAAGAACTACATAAGACAACAGATAAACTAATATGGCAGGGATATAACTAAAACCAAAACAATCCCAAGGTACAATAACCACAGCACTTTTCCACCATTCTGGATTCATGTTAGTCTGGGATGATTTTGGCTCCCTGTATTTCTGAATTCCAAAAGACTTATCTTAACCAAATAGGAACGGTATCAATTTCTATGTATTAAGGAGCTGGTGGTTCACTATTACTCAAGTTGTACTTACTTCTGTTTAAGAAAACAGATGTTAAGTATCTTTTTTCTAAGTGTTAGATTAAAGAATTACCAAAACAGAAACTCATTAATTTCTCCATTGTTACAGTATTTTACAGAAGAATTTGAGAGTGTATTCGGAATGCTCTCCTTCTGCATATTTCCCTCAGAAAGGGCAGAAAATACTCTGGAAAGCTAACCTACATCTGACTACAGACAATACAGCGGTCACAAGAGGAGACAAAAGATAAAATGAAAGTTTCATCTATCTCATCTGTTATCTTAGGAAAAAGAAGATGAACCTCCTTTACAAATCTAAATCAGCCTGATTACTACATGCACTTCTTGTACAACAGAGCCTCTAGCTTTTTTGGATCCCTAAAGAAGAATTTTTTTCAAGCATTTCAGCCAGTTCCTGATGTTGAGCCAGTCCATTTCCTTCCCTTGATATCATCTCAACACTTCCACTATAAAAACAGGTTACTAAATTACTACCTCCAGGGCAATAAGCAAAAGGGCAGGTCCAGGACGGAACTGCTGAAAAGTGAGCTACAGAACAGCACAGTCTGCTCAGTACTTCCAGTCACAAAATTAAATACTTGATCTAGCAAAAATTTGATATGATAGGGGAATTAATTAAGTACAGATAATCTTCAGAAAATAAACCTGTGAATAGGACACCTCAAAACAGTAAACATTAACTCACAAACCTTCCAGTCTTTTCAAGCTGGTGATGCATCTAGAGAGTACAATTGTCATTGGAATAACACAATCTATTTGTAAAGATGGGGTGATTAAAGGAAGTAAAGATTACATCTATAACTGGCTATAAAAATAAATATTTACCATATTCTGACAGTAGAAGCCTTACTTAATCTTCACAACCATGTTGAATTGATGCCAGTTTCCTTCTCTGTTCTTTCCATTTTGTTTCTGAGCATATTCTGTGAGGTTTGACGGGAAAACTATTTCTCCCATATTGAATAAAATTTACAGCAGGCTACACATCTTGCAAACCAGTAAGGGGACTGTTTTCCAGTGTTTGTGCAGATACAGTTCCTTTCCTACAAGGAAAGATTTAACTCCAAATTCCTTTAATGCAGAAATGCTATCCCCTATACAACTTAAAAATTTATGAAGAATTTATGGCTTTAACAAACTTTTAATCTTATATTCCACTTATCTTACTTATAACAAATAAATCCTAAAGACTCTTTATTTTGCAGATGTCCAGTTTTGGACAGACCTTTCATAACTTACAGAAACTAAGTCCCATCTGACTGAAAATGCTCAGACAAGAAACACTATGCTTAAGTTCTCCATCCAGCTAAGCACTGGTGATGCAATGAAGTGTAGCCATCCAGGGAAAAAATACACAGACAGAGAAGCCCAAATTGGATTAAATATATAAATGTTAAAATTCAATAGAGACAAAAAGAATAAATTATTTGAAGCTCTGCAACTACCAGTTACAGATATCTGAAAGGACTCTGGGTACCAAAGAACACAGAGAAATTATGCAATAGAAGACTCAGCCCCTAACACCAAGAAATGCATTTGCAAAAGTTGAATGTCATCTCTGGAACAGTACGGAAAGAGGGAGAGGGCAGGAAACAACAGAAAAAAAACAGACTAGCTCCTTCCTGACTGGCATATGATCAGTTAGAGCCAATAATATAAAGGAATTTGTCAAAGGTATTTTAAACTAGACAGTAACCAGAAGGATACAATAATTAACTTTGTGTTAAGGTAGAACTTTGAGATGTTGAGCTCTTGCTACTCCTTTCCAACAACAGAGAGTCTACAAGTATTCAACATTATAGGAAAAAATTAGATCTTCAGAATTGGTAATTCCAGAATAGTAATTCCAGTAAATGTACTTTTAATCATTCATATGCAGAAAACTTAATTTTACTTTATAAAATGCAATCAGTTACTTCAGAAGCATGTATGTGCTGCAAGCATCTTCCTTAAAGGGCACACAGATGAAAACCTTACTGTAACTGAAAAGCCAATGGTAGTAGGAAACCTTGCAGGGCATTTCAAGCAACAATACGAAATACACTCAGTTGCCAGCAGCAGCAAATTTTCAGTTCTTCTAGTTCAAAAATCACATTTTAAGCGTCTGTGGGTTTTTTTTAAGTGACCAAATACACTTTCAATTGC
Organism: Ibidorhyncha struthersii; assembly: GCA_013398815.1. NCBI lineage: Eukaryota > Metazoa > Chordata > Aves > Charadriiformes > Charadriidae > Ibidorhyncha > Ibidorhyncha struthersii. The sequence goes on along the minus strand of VZSZ01007069.1, from coordinate 80,491 downwards.
TTACCTTTAAATTTGATGTCAAGACCACTAAATTCCAATTCAACTCCTTGAAGTGCTTCTCCTAGGGTTTCATGGTAATGGCTGATACTTTTTTTTGATCCCACACAGAAAGGGAGAGAGAAGTATTTGTATGTTTCTTGGCGATTGTGGTAGGGTCCTACTGTATTCATCCATAAAACAACTTCCTCTTTATCTTGGTACTGAAAGATAAAATTATCGAGTTAGATGAGAAACCCAGCAGAATAAAAATATTCAAGAAACTCTCTCATTCATATTAACTAGCAAGGCAGGATTGTTCAACCATAGGCAACAGTTACATTTAAAGACAGTCAAGTATTTTTGTCTTTTGGGTGGCAGGGATTCTAGGACAAGATTTTCAGCCTGCTTTCCTACAAAAATAAAAAGCTTACTTGATCATACAGTTTCTTAGAGCCTATCACTGAAGTATCAGAAGAGTTGATCCATACAAACAGAGAAGCAGAAGGTGCAGAGAACAGAAGTCTCAAAAATAAGAAAGCTTCTACAAGTTTTGTGGAAACATGTATCAGTTAAGCGATACTCAACTTATCTCCGCTGACTGAAACGAAATATCAGACTAACATCCTGTTAAACACGATACTAGCAAATAAATCAAGCAATCAACTCATGGTGACAGGTATACTGTATTTTCCTAAAATGCAGCTCCTTTTCATTTTGCTAATGGTATAAATTACATTCAAAATTCCCAGAAGAGCACAACGCCTCAGAGGAAGCACTAAAATTAAACTGTGGCATACCTACAGTAGTCAAGAGACAAAAAAGTCAGACAGAAGGGCTGTATTTTGATGCATTTCCAACATTCTCACAGTGAAAAAAACTAAACAGCAGAGAATCTGGTGACTGCCATAAAATTCTTTCTGGGAACATCCACCCTTCACTTTCCACAGCTACTGTTAGCCAGGAAAATTTATTCCTTGGCTGGAAGCCTGTAATTTTTTTCAAGCCCTTATAACTTTTCAACAACCAAAAAGTCCTTAAAGCCATTCATGTATCAGTATTCAAACACTGCATGAATTCAGAAGTGATCTGAAATCATCACTTGCACTATATCTGAATGCATCTGGATGAGGTATCAGGTTTGCTGCTTACTACAAAGCCTCTCACCCAACAAAACTTCTTCACCTATTATAATTTCAACAGATTAGGAGGGACAGTGATCTAACTTTTAAGGCAGAAAAAAGCCCTACTTCTAACTGTACACACCAGCAAGCACAATCACCATGTAGATCCTGTTTTTTTTTTTTAAAGTATAGAAGAATAAATATTTTAAGACCAATACACAAACACAGAACACATTGGAGAGGAAAAGGAAGTCAAATGTTAATTAGCCGTAACTACTTCATAGCACACAGCTGAAATACTGAATACAGTTCTGCATTTCCCCTTTTAACAAATGAACAAAGGTTCTTCAACTCCATTTATTCTGAATAACCACGCTCATGCTGACAGATTAACTGAGAAATAATTAGCTACACATGCAATGCCATAAATTCTTCAGATGAGGTGTTTAAAAGTTAAACTCAAGGACTTAAACAAACATGCTTTGGGAAATAACTTAATCCCTTTATACTAACACATCATCTCAATTACAAGCCTTATCTTTTTTGTTTACAAGACGCACAAAGGTTATTCCAGCCTCTTCTTGGTGGAGATCACTTACATAAACTTTAAATATCTTACTAATTTCATTCTGAGCTGCAGCAGAGACCAAATGCTTACCAGTTTCACAAACCTGCCCGTTTGCAGAGCACACACTTTGGAACGTTTCTAACAGGTAAAGAATGTCAATGAAGGAGCATAGAAGAGTAAACAACATAGCAAGAGAAAGCAGAAATTCCTTCTCTCTACCAGCAACCAGAAAGGTTATACCAGTGCAACACAGTTGGCCAACTTCAAAGAAAGTTGGGAAAGAAGGAAGAAAGAAAAACCACAGTTCCAGCCCCCTCAGCAGCAGAAGCAGATAGTGGAATCTGCAATACGGTACCTCCTCTAGCTCTTGCCAATGTAGCAAGGGACAAGTTGGTCCATCTCTTTTTCTAGTCTGTTATGCCTAGCACATCTTCTGTTTCTTCCTCTAACAGCTGCAGAACATATTTTCAGCCCTTTCTCAAAATGGTCTTAACTCGTCAAGAGCCCACTCTAGCATTACCCCTTGTAATGCATGAACCGAGCTATGTCTCTGATCAACCTTCAGTAATAGAATATGACAACATCCTGAGGGCTGTGATTTTATCTTTGACAGTGCCCAAATAAAGAAAGCATTGACCACCACTTTACTTAGCTTCTTGTTTCTGACCTTCTTCATACTGAGTTGGGACTTTTGCATTTTTGGAACTATAGCAAAACACCTTTGAGTGACAGAAATCAACTTCTTCAAAACATATTATTCAAAATCTTGTTACATTTTCTGATCTAATAATGTAGCTACACTGTCATTACAATATCTACAATAACAAATTTGGCCTTTGCTTGTCATGATACTTAGCCCTCCTTCAGGGCCTACAAGTTTTTCCCACAATGACTCCAAGACGCCATCAGTCTGCTCTGGAGAGAAAAGGGATCAAGCAAAGAGTTTAGTCTACTTTTATTACTTCCTCTTCTCTCACAACTATCACAGAACACAAGAGAAATCTGTTCAGGACTGCTACACACATAAACACAGCACCTCAGCCATCCCAGGCTACACCTTACTCACAATTAGCAAGTCCCTAGTCACAGCAATTTGCAATTCATCACATGCTCGCAGTGCCCTCCCAAAATTACCAGGGCTGTAATGAGAAACCCAGCTTAAGTAACTTCATCCTGAATTTGGGGGTAGGGGTGAAGGTGTTTAGTAGAAACTCAAACACATTTTCTTCTCCCTGTGTTTGTTGGGTTTTGCTCATTCTCAATTGTAAAGATGAGCTTTCACATTTAAATACATTGCCCTGTCATGACATATCTCATCCTTATAATCTTAATTTGATGGCAAGAACTCAGTGCTGTCAAAGAGCTCAAGTTTGTGGTGGTTTGTTTTTTTTGGTGTGGGTTTGGTGTTTTTTTTTTTCTTTTTCATTACTGCCTTCACAATATCAAAGCATCTACAACAAATAATGGTGTCAACACATTTAGAGGAAAACAGTTCTTATTTAGGTAAGACAGAGAACCACATTATCTTGTAGGACTGTTCTGTCACCTCTATATGAGGACTTCTAGGTTCAGAGAAGGCTAACATGCAACATACTTTCCAGCAAATACGTCATACTAGGAGAGACATAACATAAGTTGCTAAGGAAAGCCCTGGTCCCAAGGGAGCCACAGCACTCAGGTACACTGTATCAGTACCAGTCAGATTTTGGTTAGCACATTCATTGTCAGTCTTGCAGTAGTTTCAACTACTGTTGTACTCGTAAATCTTTCAGCACATGTGGAGTCTTCTGCAAACTGTGGAGAAATTGGAGCCGTAGAAAATGGGAAGAAAATTTCAGCTCCATAGCACCACCTTCCATCCTTGGCAGAAAGAACACACTGAAGAAACTATCTCATTTTATCAGGAACTCATCAGCCTTAGACACACTGGACAAAATGACAAAACAGAAGAACCCTGAATTCTTATTTTTACTGTTCCGATATTGGCTGATGAGCAACTGTTCACCTGTACCCTCTGAGCTCTGAACATAACAGAACAAACCAAAATGCTATTACCTTCTGTTAACCTTAGCAGGCAAGTCAGCAATAACGCACAGTCAAAACCGACACAGAGTAAGACAGGATGTGAAGAGTCCAATGGTCTCTTTCAAAAAAATGTTATCCAGAAATATAAATGTAAACATGATAGTTTCCTTATCTTCTGCTACACAATCAGCAAGCAAAATACTCTGACTTATTGGGATTCTGCTAGATCCCAGAAAACATGAAAAAAGTATGAAAACCTCCCTATCAATACAGGTACAGAACAAACAAAAGAGGAAGTCGGATACAATGTGCAAGAATATCCACGTCACACATCCAACGAGTTAAATTCACCAAGAATAGCTGTCATCGTAAGAGATCTAAATAAAAAAATTCTTGCTCTCCTTCCACATACGATAAGGGTCCTGAGTCACTATCTGACCCATCACTGCTATAGGACTTTTGGAAAAGAAACAAACATATTCCTGTTATAGCTGTAGGCTTGCAACAGGGGCAAGTAGTAACGAAATAAAATGTCAAACAGTAAAATAATTTCAAGTAAAATTAACGATCTGCAGAGTAGACTCCAGATAATTTGAGTGACATAAATCTAATATCTAGAGTTACATTTATGCGTCAATGCAATCTTACCTTCATCCCTTATGAAAACAAATGCCAAACATCTTCCTAACATGAAGGACTTATTTTGCTGTACTGAACTACTCCTATTTCAGTAATACTTTTTAGTTCGTCACTCTTTCCCAACTTGTTAGCACAGAATTAGATGGTGGAAAGGCAGCTTTTCACATGCCAGAAGATGGACACCAGTGTCCTATTAAGAACATGGTAACTGGAGAGTCAAAAGAAGTCAACAAATAAGATGCTGCAATTCCTGGTATATCTCAGCAAGCTCTTCCAGTTTTGGTTCATATGAAGGGACAACATACTGCACATAGCTCAGAGATCCTAATTAATTCACAGACACAAGTATTTAACAACTTGGTAACAGTGCCAGAATTCTTAGAGTTCACTACTTCCAAATATAAGAGAAGACTACAAAACACAATTTCAAATAACTTTTACCTACTGTAATTTCTGAAACATGTAGTACTTGTTCTGTAAGCATAGCAAAATTTGGCTTTGGATCTTTTTCTGCACAAAGCTTAATGTCAGCTCAGTAACTTCAGTAACTATATGGAGTATATAATGATGTTTCAACTGCGCCAAACCACTGGGGCAGCCGGAACAAGTCTCAGCATCAACACAAGTTACCATACACTGGTACAATCTGATTAATGTGAGGTAAACCTTCAGAAACTTTTTCCCCATAATTGCCACCCAGGTGCTGGAGGACCAATCTGCACCTCAAATGCAATCAAGTTTCAGCTACAACCCTCATCACAGCTGGGGACATCTGTTCCAAAGCAGCACAATATGGTCACACTGCCTGTTCAGAGGACTGGGCTAGAGATGTGCATGTGCAAGCTAAACATCACGTTAAATCCATCTATACTGGCAACAAGGCAACACTACCATTCTAGTCCCCTGCAGAATACTAAATTGGCATGAAGCTTGCGCAGTTTGACCTGGCCAAGCGTGGACTTCTTCCATGACAATACAACTACTGAACACTCGGGTGTGAGAGCCACTTTGAGGCTTAATACAATTTCCATACATCTGTATGGTTTGAAAACTATTCAAACAGAGCAATATTGAGACTATCTTCAGCACAGTACATGCATCTTTCTTTCCTGTTATTCAGTAGAGCACTAGTGACGTGGAAAGCAACTTAATGTTCTCTTTGTGCAACCGTAGACATTATCAAGGTAGCTCTAGAAATAGAGTATTTATTCTTTAACACAATTAAGTCAGTATGTGAAAGGCTGCAGAAAAGGCTATGAGACTGGCAAGTTGCTGATACTCTTTGTTAAACCATGGAAACACTTCGCAAAAAATGATGGAGGCACAGAGAAGATTACAACTACCACATCTTATGTGATGATTCAGCAAAATAAATTCAAATCAAGATAGCTTCTTCCAGAAAGTATGCAATTTTACTGCTTTTCTGAAGTTGAAGTTTGGAGTGAGACTTTCCACAGTGCAGTTCCTTGAACACCAGCACATCTTTCAGGGAAAAAAGGACCAACATTATCTGTTACAGGCAGAGCAAAGCTGCAGAAGCAGGACAGGAACTAAGAGAGGCAGCAAGGAAGATGCAACCAGCGAGTAACATCCCAGGCTTCTAGTCCCCAGGTTCTTACAGATATCCTATCTATCAAGCCCTGTGATAATACTCAATGTTTGCAGCTCACACCTGTAGTCTATTAAACTGTGGATTTCAGCCTCGTGCTTTTCTTCAGATAAAGCAGGTTATTTCTCGTAACACCCCTTCATTTCTCTCTGATCTGTAGGCTAGAACTGTACCAAAATGTTGCTAGAACTGTACAGGCAGCACAGTCTGAGCTACTGTACAAGCAGTCCTTTCACTGTTACACTTCCGAGATGCACGAGGTTGCTGAAGCACACCACGTCCTGCTTCTGTGACATCTATTTCACCTCTTCAAAATGGAACCACGAGAACTTCAAAAAGGAATCAGGCTGCTTGTCTGCACACAACTTCATACACACACTGAAACATTTCCTACAGTGTTTCTCTAACTGACAATTTACAGATACTATACAAACTTCATAATTTTATGTATTAATTTTAAGCAAGCTTTACAGGCTCAGGGCTTTAACATACTTCATTGACTAAAAGTCAAACAAAAAAAGCTTTTCTCAATCATTATAATGTAGGAATTCTGCTATGCTGTATAGGCTGGGTTTTACTTCTTTTCAATATTTGTCATGTATTTCCATGCTTATGGAGCACTGATAATTAAATTGAAACAACATTAAAATTAAAATGCTACCTACTCCCTAGATCATTCACCAACACAAAAAAAACAGGATATTTAAAAATATTTTTATGGTTTGTCTATTTTATCATCAAATCCAACGAGTCTAGCAACAGAACACGTGAAAGCAAAGGCCTGGCAGAAGCCCACCAACCCTGCTTCTGCAGGATCAGCATATATTGTGATAAGGCCACCAATATCTCATCTATACTATCCCTTCCACAAGTAAAAGGCTAACTGTCAAAAAATGCTACAATTATCAGAATACAAGCAAAAAGCAGGTACATAACACACTCTGAAGCGTGAAAACACGTTAAAGACAGTACACAACTTTTCAGTTAGTTTCTGATAAATTTTTCTGTTGTGGTCTGAAGTTACGCTACTGCACTGTCTTTTAGTCACAGAGATTTTAAATGCTGTGTCAAATCCCAATTTCTCTTCACTTACTATCAATTTTAAATACCCAAGTCTTTATCTTACAATTGTATTTATACTATTATTCCCCTAAAGAAAAGCAGACACTGTTTTTAAAAATTAATTCAAATTTAAGATAAAGGATTTAGCTGTTGATCCAATTAAGCTATCCATACCTAATATATCCAGAAACACTAGTACTTATAGTCCTAGAGATTCATGCAGAGTCCTCTCACAAATACCTTTGATATTTGCTTATGCAGTCCTACAGTTATAAGACTTAAACAGCTGATTTATTTTAATACAAAAATACATATTAAACTGCATGTGTGTATTATTTTAAAAATATCGTATACTCTTACGTATCATAGCATCAGCACAGGAATTAAAAAACTAACCTGCCAACACAGAGCATTAAGCACTTCAGTCAGCAGTTCTAAACGTTCAGTATGCTCAATACAGATAAGGCCCTGTACATCGGCAGTTAAAAGTAAACTGTGGCAACATGTAACGACACACCTTCACCCAGATACGACCAAGTGCTTGGGCACAATCCGCACACTAAAGCATTAATAAGGAAACAGCAGTGCATAATGGTGTGTATTCCTACTAATAGGAGTCAAGTCTTAAAGTTAGTGAAAATGTACATTTTGAAGTTACTAAGTCCTGAATCACTGTAATACTATTTCCCCTCTGCTTCCCCGAAAGAGAGAAGAGCCTCCAAAATGTAATAAGGCATTTTCGTTACAGAAAGATTAATCTTCCAACTGCAATCATATTCAAAACCGAAATTCATTAAAATGCAGTATTTAAGGAACATTTCCTTCAGGTTCTTAATCTCAAAATCAGTGTACCGCTACAAACCCTGTTCATGTTTCATTTGTGCTATTAATGCTTTCACTCCAATCTCCTGTACAACATTAAAGTATCAAAATATCTGAGTAAGGAGACAGCCTTCCAAAAAAAGGTAACTGTCTTCCTACATCAACTATTCCTAACCTATCATGTGATGTTACTAAACTAGACACCACATGAACAAGAACACTAAACCAAGAGACAGAGTTATAATCTTGAAGGGTTGAGTAATTTAGATGAAAAAATGACAAGCCCTCAAAAATAATTTTTGATTTCCATTGGTAATTGCTTAAGTAATTATTCAGAAGACTTAAAAAAATCAGAATTCACTTTTGAAGTGAAAAAATAAATAAATTCGATGACAGTTTTATGAAATCCTTTTTTCCCCAGGAGACCACCAATACTAAATGAATAAGGAATCCCTCAAGGCACACAGCCTTTAAAATAAACACAGTGCCATGCTGCAAACCATTTCACCTCAGCAGAAACCTAACCCTAAACCAGAGGTTCAGCAACAAAACTGGGACCTAAGCTAGTTCAAAGAATATCTGCTCCTTGAAAGTACTACGTATTCGCTTTTCTGTCATTAATTGCAGCACTGATAAATCCCGTTAGCTTTTAAAAAAATAAGGACAATCCTAAACAGTTTTCAAGTCTCATGGAATTAGGCAACTAATTAACTACTGCTTATACAACAACTATCAATGCAACTTATCTGTTTTATAAAAAACATGTATTAAGTTTACCATACCACACCCAGAGAAAGCTATGTTAAGAAACTGTGCAAGTGTTCACCAGCCAGGCTGCTCAAGAGCACAAGAGTTCTGACGGACAGACACAGCGTTTAATCACAGCCACACTCTAATCCCCTCTACTTGTGGGAGGACAGGGACGCTCTTCATTCCAAAATCACATCTCAGCTCGTCGCAGACTTCCACGCTCCAAAATCAGAAACTGATGAAGCGCTGGTACTTACTTCCTGGAGATTCTTTCAGGTGATATTGTGAGCACTTTACTAAAACTATCCTCGCACCAATAGGTTGAGTGCTCAAGTCAGCAGTATTTTACGCACCCATTTTCCATAGGGGTCCATGTCAGCGTTCCAAGACCCGCTCCTACTCCTCAGCCTAGACCCACCCTACC
>VZSZ01007069.1:19096-70667 GCA_013398815.1 Ibidorhyncha struthersii | reverse complement strand
GGCCGCACGCCGGAAGCGCGGAGCCTACGGCGGCCGCCAGGAGCCAAGGGGAGCGCCGCGCCGGGCCCGGCCGCCGGCCCGAGGCAGGGGGGAAGCTCGGCCGCCCGCGCTGAGGGTCAGGTCGGTGCCGGCGGGCGGAACGGGGCCCGCGGGAACAAAGGGAGGGCAGCGGGGCCCTGGCACCGCGGGCGCTTAAGACACTGCGGCCTGTAGCAGGAGCGTGTTGCAGCGCGGTTATTTTTTAATTTATAGAATTGTTTTATAATTGATAAAATCATAACATATGGCTCAATGAAAGAACCTAAAATTATTTGATAGCAACGCGACAAGAGGGCTGCGTGCAAATACCCTCAAAAATAAGTACAATAACCTGTACAAGTGGCACAGGCCCACGAAGGCTGAAGCGCAGAAAGCCGCACGGCTGCCCAGGGATGGAGGTGGCAAAGCTGCTCCCAAGGGTAAGGAATGGACATCTGCTGTCCGTGCTGGCTAAGGTAAAGCCTGCAAACCTGTGCCTGAACGCGGAACTCTCTCAAGCTACCAGTCCAAACTCAAAAAAAAAAAACGACCCAAACAAAACCCCCCAAGCCAAAAAGCTCACGGTATGAAGCGTGCATTGATCAGACAATTTTAAAACTGAACAAATACAGAAACAATTTTCAGAGGCTATCAGGCATAACATTTTAAAAAAATGTATCTTTTCAAACACTGCATAAGCCGACAAATATATAGAGGGTGAAGGACAGGAGCTGAATGCAGGAGCTGCTTTGTGCTGTTACACACCATCCGTGCTTTGTAGGAAAGATGCGAAAACAGATATACCCCTGTTTACCACTGACCACCATGCCTACAGTAAAACCTTTTTGCCTTGTGGTCTTTTGCGTCCAGTCTACCTTTTCTGAATGTATTTTAGCAAGCTGTATTTATATGAAGCCTTTTCCAGATAGTACGTTCACAGTCTCCTATTTCAGTAGAAACAAGGTCTCTGTAGAGATACTTGTCAAACCCCATTCAAAAGCCGTTTGTATTTTAAAAAAAAAAAAGGAAAAAAAAAAGAAAGAAAGGAAAAAGGAAAAGGAAAGAAAGAAAGGAAAAAGGAAAAGGAAAGAAAGAAAGGAAAAAGGAAAAGGAAAGAAAGAAAGGAAAAAGGAAAAGGGAAGGAAGGGAGGGAGGAAGGGAGGAAGGGAGGAAGGGAGGAAGGGAGGAAAAAGGAAAGAAAGGAAAAAGGAAAGAAAGGAAAAGAAAGAAAGAAAGAAAGAAAGAAAGAAAGAAAGAAAGAAAGAAAGAAAGAAAGAAAGAAAGAAAGAAAGAAAGAAAGAAAGGAAAAAGGAGAAAGGAAAGAAAAAGAAAGAAAGGAAAAAGGAAAGAAAGAAAGAAAAAGGAAAGAAAGAAAAAAAGGAAAGAAAGAAAGGAAAAAGGAAAGAAAAAGAAAGAAAAGAAAAAGAAAAAGGAAAGAAAAAGGAAGAAGGAAGGAAGGAAGGAAGGAAAAAAGAAAGAAAAGGAAAAAGAAAGGAAAAGAAAAAAAAAAAGACAGCTTTGATAACACCATATGTTTCTTTCCAGATGTTGCATCTCAGTCCAAAACAGAGTAGCTTACCCTTGGGAGACAGAGAGAGAAGGCTTTGGCATCTTCAGTTTATTCAGTACTTAAGTCTCTCAGTCAACACCAGGGCCAGCCAGAGCCATCTGCTGCAGTGGGTTTTGTGAGGCATGCTATACAAAGAGCAAACACTTTTCCCAGGCCAACCAGGAAAACGCCACCTGAGCTTGGTGGATCGGTTGATGCCCCTACAGGCGGCCAGGCCATTTACTTTTTACCAGCAATTTTATTATCTGTTCAGTCCTTGAGCTCTAGTGTTTGACGGAAACACGCTTCATTCCCCCCCCGCAAACATATTCTTGAGTAACCAACAATCTGGTTGCATGCAGTTTTCTTCTGAGCTTCTGCTTCCATGCACTTCTCATCTTGGGTGGAAGCAATACACGCCACATGCTCACCAGCACAACTGGAGTCTGCGCATACAAGGACTCCCCATACACCAATCTCTAAGAGCATTAAAGCAACTAAATGAAACCAATCCAACGTGGAACATGTGTTTTGGCAGCTAAGCCTGCAAGAGACATGAAAGTCATGCCTGCATCCCAATTGTCTACCTGCACTTAACAGTAAAGCCATTTTAGTGCTGTTCCTTTTCTCCTTGATAGGGCGATAGTTTTGCTGTGATTGCTGATCAGTGAGATCCCTAACTAATCCAGGAGAAGTCACAAAAAGAAAGTGAGAAGGGAATGCCTGAGATAACAGATGCATTTTCAGTTCCCCCCCTTACACAATACAGAAGGGGCCTGAACAGAGTACATTTATAATATTACTCAGCCCCACCTGTCCCAGCTCACCTCTCCTCCAAACCAGAGCCCCACTACCATTTGGTTTTGTATGACAGTTCAGGTCAGACCAAGGAAGTATCTAAGCTGCAAACAGGAGCGGGACTGAAAGGCTACTTATGAGTTACTTTTCAACAATTCAGATCTAAACCATCTCGCTGCAGTACTAGCAATAAAAATCCAATTCATAGCCACATTATTAGGATTGTGCAAAGGCAAATGCTCAGATACAGTTCCGATAAACCCCTCCCACAGAAAACATTTGGCTATCACATTCAAGGGGTGCAGAATTAAAAATCAGCTGGGGAAGACAGATCCCTGGGCTGCTTCAGTTCCAACAGCTTTGAAAGGAAATCTTCTGCATGACACGCTTTCATATTTTGCTCTTCCCTTCTTGCCTTGTTACAGCTTTCCCCACATCCTACATTTCTGCCTTACATTGTGCCTGGCAGATGTGAAAGCAGATGAATTCCTCTTATCACATCACAGCTCCAAGCTCTGGAGCACAGCTGCAGCCAGCACTAAGGAGATGGGTAACGTAAGCAAAACCAGGGAGCTGTGTGCAAACCACAGCATGTGAGACAGCTGAAGACAATCAAGCTGTTGAATTTCCTCTTTTAGTTTTCTTTTATCCCTGTTTCCTTCACTTATCCATGCTACCGCTTTCTCATTTCAGCACCAAAACCTCCTTCCCTGCTTCCAATTTGACCGAATAGTGCCAGGAACTTTGTTCTGTGCCAAGAAGAGCACAGGAAGGCAGCTCCCACCTCACCATTCCCCTGGCTACTGTGAACAAAGCAAACCGTCAGTGAGAGACTGTAGTGTCAGAGCTATTGGAGAAGGCACTGAGATCCTTTAAAAAAGAAAAGAAAAAGGTCACCTCTGTAGCTGTAGGCCTGCAGCACACCACCTGCATCCCTCTTTCATCAAAAGATGAACTGCACTTGAAGTTATACCCTACATATGAGTTCAACCTGTAGAGGATATTTAAGCTTATGCCTATACCCCTGAGAGCAGCAGGGGCTTCTCCACCTTCATGCAGTGCTGGCAGAGTAACAGTTGCCATCTGTCACTCCTGCAGCTCCACACATTGGTTTTGCCACCCTGCAAGAGAAAGGAGCTACAACTATCACCTGCTCTCTTACCAATTAAAGGGATCTTACATGACCGGACAGAAGCTTTACATGTCCTACCTGTACGGGAGAGGTTATCTAATACAGACGTATCTATGTCTCTCTCAGGGCTGGGAGAGGGGGAATGGATTGAAAACCACGTAGGTAATGATGCTTAATTCTCTACCCTGAATGTTATCTTGCAGAATTCCCATCTGTGCCACTCATGGACAACCAGAGCCCTATACTTGTCCCCCAAGGGCCAGGATACACACAGAAGAGTGCAAGGCCTGGAAGGAAAAAAAAAACAAACCAAAACAACCCTCCAAAACCAAAACACATCACTTCCATCATTTGAGTCTCTTGAGATGAGGAATCAAAATTAATTTCTGCTTTACGCGCTTTATACATATGGAACACAGAGAGCCAACGCAGGAAGCTCTCCTTAAGTGTGTAAGCCCTCAGGCAGAAAAAAGGCTGGACACAGCTGTTGGATTCACATCGCTAGAAAGGAAGAGGAGAGGGAGCAGAGTCCAGTCCCCAGGCTGCCTGTTTCCACTGCAGCAGGCGAACTACGCAGCTGGTATTTGTGAGGTGTGTGTATCTATAATGGGAGACTCACCAGACTATTCCAGAGAATGAAGTGAAATGCCTTTATATTGTTTCTACAATGAACACATGTAAGAGAAACAGAATACGGCATTGCTGCCAATTCCTTCCTCTAATTTGAGAGGTCAGTCAGGTGATTTCGAGCACCAACATACCCACTCCCTCTCCAAAAAAGGTTTAAGTACAGTTGTTCTGTGATACAGCAGGTCCCTTACCAGCTGCCTTGGGAATTTTCATGGTAAATGCAGCACACACAACACCTTGTTAATGTCTGTCCTCTTTAGGGAGGGAGGGGGAAAGGGAAAGGTGTTTTCAAGGCTGTATGCAAAATACATTCATGAATAAAGACAACTTCTCATCCTTCCATGGTTTAATGATTGCTGGAGGGAGATTCTACACCTTGTGAAAGGTCAGTACGTCCGTACTCAAAATAACACCGAACAGCAGTACATTCACCTGCTCCTGCTGTAATAACTGTTCTTCAAACAAAGTCTTCAAACAAATTATTTTCTTTACTTTTTCAAGCACATTTTCCAGTCAAGCCCTTGTAGGTTGTATGGAGGGTTTTGGTAACAATGCTTCTCAGGATTTAGTTTCTAAAAGGACACGTGTTCTTTCTTGCTCAAAGGGAAATTTCATGTTGGTGCAGGGCTGCCAAGGCACACATCACTGTTCTCCTTCCCAACTGTGATACTTTTTCTTGAAGTCCCAAAGCACCAAAATTCTTCCAAGCAAAAAAGTTACAGAAGGCCAAGAAGTCTCAGTGTAAATCATGGGAAAAGTCACCAGAGCTTTAGGGAGGAGGAAGGGGAAGAAACCAGTTGGCTCCCACTTATAAATAATTTAAGACAACCCAAAAATATCTGTACAAACACACATACAAACAGAAAAATCTCATGTTCCACAGATGTTGAGAGATTCAGCGACCTCTTGGGGGCACAGGTGGAGGATAAAAGCCTTCACAGCTTACAGGCCTATAAAGAGAGAATACAAATGCATTTAAAAAAAACAGTACAGAATAGGGTTCTGGAACAACATATTGCATGCAATAACATCACATCTAAGAATACTGTATAAGCAATAGTCATACAAGAAGAAAATCAGGCTATCAGTGATTCAGCAGCAGAACAGATGCCAAGCTGCCAGAGCCCCGTTACTGTCCAAGTTCGTTCTTCTGCTCTTCAGCTGCAGTAATTCTACTATTACTGGAAAGAGACGCTATAATACTTGGTTGGAGTAAAACTTTGATAGTATAGTAGCTTTATCCTGAAAATCAGATGAAGAGCAATAGGAAGAAATCAAAAGATTCAAAATCTTTATTTCAAACTAACTACAGATACATTGCAGCTATAACCTTGGCAAGCCAACATACAAAACTTACTGCACCCACACACTAGTAATTACTATTTTAATAGTTGGAGAATTTTATTAGCATCTGTACTTAGATAAGCCTCTGGGGCCTGGACTTCACAGACTTGCACTGGTTGGACTAAAGGAATGTTTACAAGTCACTTAAGTTTGTGGTGGTCTGATCAAATCAAGGCAAAACCTCTCAATACCTTTTATAAAACCAGTGCAGTGCTTACTTTGACGCCAATCATACATGTAAACAAGTGTGCTTTGGAGAGATCTGAAATTTGTAAAAGGAGAAAAAGTCCAAGGGAATGCCAAAAGGGAATTCCCTCTGCACTACACTTTGTATGTTCCAAGAGGATTTTCTCAGGCAGATCAGGTACTGAATCTCTGCCGGGGCAGGATGCTGCTCCACCTGGGTCAGTCTTATTATGGCAAGCGTTGCGTGATTCAATAGTGCTGCCCCTTGCAGGGTGTGAACCGCAGTAACAGCATTGCAATAGACATGTTACCAACCAGGAAACCAATTCCACCAAGTATTACAGATGAGAAACAAGTATCTTACAGGCCTTAACAGTTTGTGCTTATAGATAATAGTCTGGTAGATTTTCTTGAAAGACACATTTGTTTCCTGCCTTGCTTTCTGCCCAGGGCTTCCATATTGAGTCACTGAAAGCTCATGTTTAAGCAGCATTTTAGCTTTACCTGCTTGCACCTCGAGGAGGCACTCTGGGAGGCCTTTCTGGGAAAGACAGCCTCTCTGCTTGGTGGGCAACTGGGCTGCGGCTTCTAGTTGTTTCTGGGACTTCATTGTCCTACAAAATGAAGAAAAGAGGTGACAGACCAGCAGAATTTGGTTCTTGTTGGCTTCACAATAGAAGTGGCTACATTTTGCCATTTCTGCAAATGCAGTGACATCCCTGAGCTACTTTTGTATGAAAACAAAGCCATGTACTTAACAACAGCGGACCAGTACATAGCAGAGGTGAGAGCTTACCTCACTGTCCCCTTCCATTCCACTGCTGACACTCAATATGCTCCGAGTGCTGGAGCGGTTACTTGCACTACCTGGAGTGAGTAAGCAAGAGAAAACAAAATGATTATTAAATCCTGGTGATTTAACTGCAAATCACTAACTCAGGATGACTCCTAACCTCACGCTTACCTCTTGCACACATCATTTAATGCTTGTTCACATTAGTTTATTTCCACTGTTATTTTTCACATGTTCGGGATCGAAACAATGAAATTTCATACAACACAGACCACAGGGTCAAACCATTCAGTTTTGCTCTCTTTCTAGCAGATTTCTGCCCTATCTAGGTCCAGGCTTCTAGTTAAATACAACCGTAATCTAACTGAAAGGATCCAGTGCCAGTATCAGCTGGTAAGTCAGGCAAATATTTTCACAAATGTTACACACCCAACATTTATGTATATTTAAATTATCAGTCCCCACGTACTTAACAACTGTGTAGAGGTAGATGGTTCTGAGCACTGTCACACTTTCATTCCTGGAATAAGTGACAGCTTGAGAGGTTATTGTTCCCAATAGCTGTTCACCACCTCCTCTCACAAGGATCCCTACTCATCACAGGAATGTTTCCTAGTCTGTTTCAGAGCTAAAAATTACAAGTTTGTTCAAACAACCTTCAGCAACCATTTATGCAAACCCATTTAACTTACTTTTGCAATCAGTGATGACATCTATGAAGGGGACAGCAAGTCACAAACATATCCTACACTGCTATGGCTGGCTTCATAGATACATAATGTTCTATAGAGCTGTATTCTACAGGGACACTAATGTTCAGAAACCTATACAATGAAATGGAGGCTCGAGAGGTTTTCTCATAAGATGCAGTCCCTCCCCTAGCCTTGGTGAGGTAACTCTCATTATCAGCTGGTATAAACAGCAGCACTCAAGAGTGCTAAATACTGTGTTAGAGTCCATTCTCACAATCATGCCATGGAAAAGAGAGCCAAGCTGCACACAGTGAACTCTGCAGGCTCGTTAACACTTCTCTCACAACTGCTTATATGCAAGTTACTGGCTCAGTCAGCTGCCTCTGGTACCTACTCTGGATGTGTGCCAGCTATATCTTGCCAAGAGCCACAAAAGCAGTAACCTCACTGGGACTCAGTTTTCCTTTCAGAGGACCAAAATGATCTTAATGATTTCTGCAAGAATTGCTCAGTCTGAATTAACAGCAGGGATCTAATTTGCACAAATTAAACCTAGTAAAAACCAAAGATAATAAAAACGTGCAGACTGTCCAAGTCACTCAAGAGGTCCCAGAGTTACCAGTGAAAAATGCTGTCCTTTATCTATAGCAATAGAGGAAACGACATGTAGAGATCGGTTCCCAGCCTGCACTATAACTATGTCCTTCAGACCAGACGAGCACACTGCCTGCTGAGAGTCACAGCAAGGGAGCATCCTTTCTTTTAAAACAGCAGCTGTCATCTACTTTTAAGAACTGAAGACAGGTGATATGCCTTCCCTGAGAAGGCTCAAGGGAATCTTTCGCTCAGCTTTCAGGTTCTCCTCCTGCAGAGATGCAGTCGCAAGATACCCAAACCACTTGATGTACCTGGAGTTGCTTTTACANCTGGGATTCAGGAACTTTCCCCTGAGCTGACTCCACAGTCAAGCCGGGGAAGTGTTTTCCATCCAGCTCTTTTGTAGAGAGGGTGACACTCAGGGTTTGCTTACTTGTTGTACTGGATGTGCTTTCTGTTTTCCAGTCTCCTCGCTTTAACTCCTTTTTTGGTGGGAAAACATTTTTCCTGGGGGCATATTCATATATTCCACACTCTGGTTTCCCCGAAGTATTATGAGAATGTCGAATGGGTACTGTAATTTCCAAATCTGGAAGGGAAAATGAACAGCTCAGAAGTGTCTATGCAAGTATAGCCTCTGAGAGACAGCTTTGCACCTCGGAACAAAGTTAAACACAATCAATAAGGGCAATCATATCTGTACCTGAATGAATCAAGATTCACTCTGCAGATGTGGGCATCCTTTACTCAGTCTGGAAAATTGAATTATAAAGCAAGTTCCAAGTTCCCTATGTTTTAGCCAATAGGCACGTGGATGTGAATATTAAGATATCACGTAACTACAATACACACAGAGACATTTCTGCCTGACTATTGTTAGCTGCTTCACTACCACAGAAGGTCAGAATCAGAGATAGTTACCTGCACTTTTGTCTTTTTTTTGCTTCTCCATTTGCCTCCTGGTTATGCTGTCTCGTAGCCGTTTCAGATTTTCCTAAAAACATCAAAAGATATTCTTTTCAGGGCTTCGGATAAAGGAGGATGAGTAACTTTCTGACAACACCAGTATTATATTTCAGCTAACTCTTCAACCAAGCTGTAACAAAGCCTGCTAGACCTGGCTGAAGTACAAACCATGTCAACAGGTTTTAATTTATTCCCTTCAGAAATCCATGTGTGCCTCTCAGAAGCCAAGTTTTTTAAGATATTCATTGTATACGTTAAGGTCAAGTTCACAGACTCACTGGCAGTTGCAGATAAGCATCACATTAGGTTTAGAACTCCCTCTATTTTGTTTCGACTGTAACACTGGCACAGAAACAAGACCCACGTTCAAGTAACTGCACAGTCCTTTCTGTACGAACTAACAGATAATTTTGACTGCAGGGACAGAGGAGGCTGCCACGCATCCCAGAGTATGAGGGACAATTCAGAAAGAGTTCAGGATATTCCTACTGAAGCAAGAGGAGACACCTGGAAATGTAACTGGTAGCAAAGTCTCTTCACTATTGTGTGGCAGCATGCTGCACCTTACGGTAAGGAAAGGGTGGGGGGGGAAGACAACTTTTCCAGCAGGGAAATAGGTACATATGTAAGAGGAGGAACCCCCTGAATAGGTGGAAAAGCAGACAGAGCAATTGCTGTACCATGAGGCAAGGTCTGGAGCAGAGACTTTGAAAGCTACTCATGGGACAGGGCACCGAGCATGCCACCACTTCTCTGCTACAGACATCTACTAAAGTAGCACTGCGTTCTTTATTGACAGAAGGGATTCCTCTGACTGTTTCTGGGTAGAGAGAACCCTTCCAAGTGAGAATCAGGAGAAGAAAAGTCTTGG
Organism: Ibidorhyncha struthersii; assembly: GCA_013398815.1. Classification (NCBI taxonomy): domain Eukaryota; kingdom Metazoa; phylum Chordata; class Aves; order Charadriiformes; family Charadriidae; genus Ibidorhyncha; species Ibidorhyncha struthersii. Next base: position 61,091 of record VZSZ01007069.1, on the reverse strand, counting down.
CATTGTTCTGACAGCTCCCAAAACAGTGTCACACACCTGAGACCAGCACCTCAAGTGCGACAGCAGAGTGCCAGAGGATGAACGAAAGGCATCAAAAGAAGCAGGCAGTGGTTTTAAAGAGGAAGCCCCATGTGAGAATGGGTATTTTAAACTATGACTGCTAGCTCCACCAGTCACTATGTTGCTGCTGCCAACATAATGACTCCCTGATTCAGCTAAGCTACCAAACAGTGTGCTTTCACTAATGACTGTTGCTAGACCTTGCCCAGCAAAGAACAGGTAGTCCTGGAGCAATCAAACACCCAGGGAGGGATCAAACCATCTACAAGATAGGACTTTAAAGCCAGTACACCATCTGGGACACTGAGTCTTCACTGATCTGAAATGGATGAGAACTGACAAGGTAAATCTTCATCACAGAAGTCCCCTGCCAGATGGTAGGTACTAGGTGACCTCAAGAAAGGTTATTTAGCCAACTGGATTTGGCCCAGTTCCTAGTGTACAGCTCTCCAAAAACTAACAGTACTACTGCAAGACAAACAGACCTGTAAAACAGCTACCTGCTTACTGCTGCATGGGAACAGGTCCTCTGTGTCGGGATAAAACTCTGCTAGCTGGCGGACTGTGTTAGCAGTCTTCCTGCTCCAACCAGGAAAGAAATGTACCCACACTGAACAGCTTGTGCTGTATACCTAGAGAGACAGCTGCATTTCTTAAAACAGTGGAATAAGCCTGTACCTGCTGGAACCGGAATGATTCTGATCTCTTTTTCTGGTTCAGTTGCCACTCCTTAAAATGAAGTACAGCTTCATCAACGGTGAGTATGCCCATTTTCACTTGCTCCTGTAATGTAATCAGCTGCCGTTGACCTGGGGTTTTCATTCCAGCAAATGGATCATATATGCTTGATTGAGACAGGTCCCTTACAGGCCTGACTATTGTCTCTGAAGAGAGAACACCAAAAATATTATTGAACTTGTGGCATCTGCCCTTCTCAATGAGTACAAAGAAACTCAAGCACCCCTGATATAGCAGAGATGAAAGAAGAAAAAAAAAAAAAAATCAGTTTTACAGAGTGAACGTATCCCTAACCGTAAGAGTGTTTTGTCCTCATGCCATCCCCCTATTTGTCAGGGCTAAAAGCCCAGCTGAGAAGTAGCCTTGTACGCAAATATCTCCCAGGGATAATCTCTGTTGTTAAAAACAACATTTAAGTGAACAGCACAAAATGTACTCCTTAAAGTGCTCTGCTTCCTCGCTGCAAAAACCTCTCTCTTTTCAGCAGTCCACAAAACAGACCTTTCACCTTGGCAGTCACAAAGCTAGACCCTTCCTAGGTAATCTGTGCAGTGTAACTCCAGAAGCAGAAAGGTGAAAACTCACCCTACTGATGCTGGCTCTTTGTAACTCATTTGCAACATAAAGAGGAGTTCCCAACACATGAGATAAAAGCTCAGATTTGCTTCCCGGCACTCTGATAGTGTACAGGATAAGGGGTGAAAGAATAAGGGCACAGTTTTGCAAGTGCAGAGATCAATGGCAAGCAGTTCACTAAAGGTTAAATCCCAGGAAAAAAAAAAGATCAACAGGCAGTGGCTATATCCAGAAGATCAAAAGTGGGACATCGATTCCATAAAGTAATACAGGTCACAACACAAAAAAGGACTTCAACGATCATTATGATCCTGACTGAGGATAAATTTCAAGACAGGGTATAGGTACAGGATGTGGTAAAAAGGTACCCCTCTCACACTCTGCAGTTATAGTTCCCAATGTCACATAAGGTCAGAGAGGTTAGGTCATTCATATAGGACTATTATCCCCAGAGCCTCATAAAACAGACTATTCTGTCACATTTCACACAAATGAAGCAGATTTCCTTTTAGATTACTGGAAAGATTTTCAGGGTGAACTTCTGACTTACCTTTCTTAACCCTTCCTCTAGGGACATAGAGATTCTCAGGTCTTTGAGCTTTCTGTGCAAAAACTGTAAAACAAACACTCTTTAGACACTGAAACGCATGTCATGAAGACAGAAATAGCAAGGATGAATATGGGAAGCATACACAATTCTGCACTGCATTACAGCTTCTGTTACCCTACTAAGTTCATCAAAGAAAACAAGATAAGGAGTTGTACAGTAGAACTTGCCTTCTATTGACCTCAAAGAATTCAGCTCAGCTACCTCTAAGAAATCTGGGCATGCTTTCCCCACAGTCCTGTCACGAGGGGAGGAAGGTCACTGAAATTACTCTCCCATATGTTACTGTAGTTCTTGATTGAATGTTTGTGAAATATGACCAAGAGTTCCACAACTGCCTAGCAAATTAAGAGGCACAATTTTCTACAATTTCAATTAAACCCCACCTCAGACAGAGGTATTGAGGTATAGAAGCATGACCTACACAAATGCTATTGAATCAATGATACCATTACAGAGCTTGATTGTGTCCTTGTAATATCAGGATATTTCATATTTAGTTGGATTTGTTTGTGCCATTTGGGGGTCATCTGTCATCCTACTGCTTTCATTAAGAGCAAGCTCAGGCCAAGACCTCAGGATGCAACATCCTCACATTTTCAGAGTAGGCAGAAGATGAAAAAACAGATCTGAAATTGGATCCCAAAGGCAATCCAGCTCTTATAGAAAGACTCCAGAGCCAAATAATCCAGGGGTCTCAGAAACGCGTAGGTTTTCTTGGTGTTTATTTGGCAACTGGAGCCCATGTCAAGCCCATTCTACAGTTGACTAGTCTACAGTTTAGTCCTGGTACCCAACTCACTTTTGGAGATGTACAGCTCATTGTCCGGCTGTGGAGAGCTGGATTCTGGTCTTGGAACGGGAACTGGAGGTCTGCTAGCCATTTCCTGCTGAAAAGTATCTTGTTCCACTGAGTAGTATACATCTTCACCATACTGCTGGTAAACTCCTTCCTCTTCATCTGGGACATCCACGCTACTGCCTACAACAGAGTAGAGTTTGTAAGCAAAACTAGCTGGCCACTTCACTAAACACTGGATCCCTCCAGATGCACTATGTATTCTCACCACATTCTTACCAAGCTGGCCATTTCACAGGCAAAACCATCCAGTTTTGCAGTGACTTAAAGTGCCAAAGCCCTTCAAGACAGGACTTGATAAAGTCATTAACATCTAGTAGGAGGTTAAGTGTTTGCCACTAAGCCAGTACCATCTGTTTTGGTGAAGAAACCATAGTGGAAAATCTCATAACTTTTTTTAAGAACTCGAGAAATAGTTAGTTCAATTAATTCCAATTAATTAACATATCGTAAGAGTTAATAAATCAGAGCACTGGTTTCCAAAAGCTACTTGTGGTGGTCTACAAAGTACTACAGAGAATTATTCCTTTGTCTGAAATGAGCAATCTCCATCAGCTGACAATATATTTGATCTCAGAACAGTGTGTCTCAGAGGGAGCTGGGTACGCACAGCTGTACTTAACAAGACCAGCTATTATTATACCACCTCACCACCTCCGTTCTATCCTCACTCTTAGCATGATTACAAAATCATAAAATGCTGTCATACCTGGTTTAAAAGCTAGTTTCCCTCTGTCTGTGTGCTAGCAAAAAGAATTAAGAGCCCCTGGACTAACTCCCTACTCTGTTACCAAGTCACAAGTGAATACCCTAACCACTGGACTGACTTCCCTTTAGTGATGTTGTAACACCTAGCTGAGTCAAGGCAATGGCACTGCCAGAGCATTGGTGTTGGCAGGGACAACAGAACAAGATGTTAAGAGCCTCAGACTTAATCTTGCTCTGAGTCCAGCTAGGTCACACACAAAAAGTAAGCCTGTATCCCATGGAGCTGGGTAAATCAGGAAAAGGCTTGGACAATCTGATCATGCTCAGCAGGGACAGCATGGAGCTATGGTCTGGCTTTGGTTGAGAGAAGGTGGAGGGAGTACTGAAGAGGCAGAGTGTAGATCAGTTTTGGGAGCCAGCAGTTCTTTCCCTCTTTCCAGGCTGTTGTTTTCAATGGATGGACTTTTGAATAAAACATCTACATTAAAATTCATCACTAGCTCGTGCTGCTCTACTTTATACTCCGCCTCTGCCCATGAGGGCAGCCTGCACCCACATCAGGACACCAGAATTAATTCCCATCACTAAGATAAGGACAAAAGACAGCCATTCCTCAATAGATACCAGCTGTGTGCTTGCACTCACTGACAGGCAGGGACTAGAACTAGAAATCACTCCTCCTCTTCGGTAAGAAATTAACCGCATTTGTGAAATCACCTCACAAGCTGCTTTTTCTGTTGTGCCTTGTTTGCACCCACTAAGGCAAAGCTATCCATGTCAAACAGTGTGGACTAGCTGCTATCCTTAACAGATCAAGGAGAAACCTCAAGTTCCATTTAACTGCTTTAACTGTGCTACTCTGCCATCCCTCTCTCCAAACAGGTCTCACCTTCTAAAAACTTGCGGAGCATTGAGTCTTTTGTAGTTAGAGAAACTTCATCTCCGGCAACTGGAGTGTCTGGTTTGGACTGAAGCATCTCTACATCTGAAAAAAATCAGAAAGATGAACCTGTTGATTATGCCCTTAAATGTGTGGAATAATGTAATGCAATATAATAAAATGATGTGATATTTCTGACTGGACCTTTGGTCTACAACGAAAATCAAAGAGGAAGCCAGGCAACTGACCAGACATTTGCCTCAAAAAAGGCTCCTAAGTTACTATGTTTTGTCCACTCTGCATAAATCTTTGCTAGCTGCCTGATGCTTATGCTTGAGGGTGACTAACATTGCTTATTGAGAAGTTCTGACAAGGCTCCACGCAGGCACAGAGGATTAGCTATTATTGAGAGCATGTTGGCCAGGTGAAAGTTTTGGCCTCTGCACAGTGCTCCTGAGTGGAAACTCTGTGACTTGGCAGAACAAGACATGAAGAGCAATTTGCCCATGACATAGAAGACAGCATTTGTTTTGTTTATTGGATGAAAGTCAAAACAGCTGGGTGAGTTAATTAGTTGGACTGGAAGATGTTTAGAGGGTCAAATGATAATTTAGTATTGAGAAAGGAGTGACAGCAAACAATAAGATACTTTGGTAAGTCATTGTTTTGACATGAAGAATTCTGATTAAAAAAAAAAGCAAGGGTCAATCTCATCGTAACCCTAAAACTAAAATAAAATGTTAGGTAACCATGCTCCTAATCATATTAAAAACAAGAGTGATATACATGAATTGTTGAGGCTTATTGATACAAGTGAACTGTCAAGGCATATTGTGAAATATTTATTTCTATGTAAACTAGATGGTTTGGGTTACATGACAGAATGAGAAATATTTCTCTATAAATTTCTTTTTACTATTTTCTGACCTTTCTTATTTTTTTTCTGCAAAGCTGAGGAGATTATGAGAAAGGGATAACAATATCCTAGCAAGATTTTGCTTTGGTAGAATGTCGTGGGTTTTTTTTTTTTTAAACAATAATTGTCAAAGGACCCACTCACAGTCATGTGAATGCACCCAACGTAGCTTTAACCTCCCAGTAATACCTCCAGCATAGCCACAGCAATACTGCATGCTGGGTGGACTAACCACACCAGCAGCTTCTCAACAGCTCTGCAGTCCATGCCAAGTTGCATGCTGCTGAAGCTAATCTGCTCACCACCAACCTAACATAAAGTTCCCTTTAAGTATCGCTGCACTACATGGAAGCACAGATTTGACATTTGAGCATCCTAAAGAACCAGCACTACAGACCTGTGTTTTTCTGTAGAGCGATTTTTCCATCTTGCAGCCACCTTGATTATTTTTAACATAGCTTTTAGAAATGAACCTGTACCAAATATGGGCCCAGAGGGAAGCCCCTACTTTATGGATTTGGGGGCAGAAGAGAACATGATAGGTGTGCAAAGTTCTTTTCATTCTCCATGGAGGGCACAGTGTCTTCCCAGTTTTGGCTATGCTCTGCAGGATTACTAAACCAGTAGTGCAACAAGATACTGCAGGGTTTGTTTTCTGTCACATTGTCAACGTAGTTGAATTCATCAACTAATTAGTTCTCCTCAGAAGACATAATTGCCACCTCTTGCACACAGGCCTGTCTTGCATACAGATAAGACCTAACATCTCACCCATGTACCAAAACTGAAAAGAAGTTCTCGACTTCATCAATGACACCACCTGTTCCACTTGCTGCAAAAACAGGCTAGTGAGACAGAAGTGACAAGAAGGTGGCACACACAAACTTTGGGTATCACAGCAAAGGTCCCCAGATTTTCTGGAGGCTACTGGGGAAAGTTGGTCTGAAAAGTTAGCGGCAAGAGGGCTAAGTACTTCCTAGATGTCAACATACAGTCACTAAAAGATATTTATTCAAGGAGTTTCAGTTTCCCTTTGCAGCGTTTAAGGCTTCAGAAGGGAGCTCAACCAACCTGCAAACAGACAGACATACAGAAGATGAATTATGACCTACAGACCCTTCACAACAGCTAAAATATCCATGTGTGGGCACCCTTTAGAAAGTAATAACACCCTTCCCCCTTTAAACATTTACAAACACTAGATGCCAGGTATTCCTGCACACAAAGCAAGCTACCTCTTTACAGAGACCAGTCCTTTATTATGCAAGACAAAGGCTTCAATGTGTTGGCATAAATCGCAACTCAGAACTTTACAAGCAGTTATATTTCCATGCACAATTCCCTCAGTTTTCTCAAGGATAACAAAGAGGCTGCTGTTTCTTGCATTAACTAAGGAATAAAACCCTCACAAAACAAAAAGGACAGTGTTGAAAGCTTGGTCTCAAGAGAATAAAAATGGTGGAGGAGGGAGAGGATATACAAGAGAGCAGAATAAGGGCATCACAACTTATTTATATGTGAACTAACATCTACTCATTAGGTGTTGGAGACCTGCAAATTACAGGGCAATACATTTTAGTCAGCTGAAACTCTCTAGGATAAAGGATTAAATCTCTGCATGAAACTCACACTATCTAGGGTCTGAGTGACCACACAGTTCATAGATATGGAAACAGACCTAAGAGTCCAGACTTATTTCCACCAACTCTTGGCCACCGCCACTGCCTGACATTGGACAGAGGAAATACAGCCTAACTCTTACCCTGAGTAAAACAGCTTAACATACACAAACCAGGCAGTTTAATTCTCACACAAATCAAACAGGTTTTCAGCACCTTCAAGAGTCCTTGCTCTCAGAGCCCCTCCTGCACACACCACCAGCCTACTCAGAATACTGTTTTGCAAAAAATCATCAGAAGGAGCTGGTGAAAGGAAAGCAGGAGAAGCAAAGCACTTTATCTGATGCTGTAGTTCATAATACCAGACTGATATGATGGAGACAACTCTCTGTTTTTGCTATTCAGCTGCTGTTCGTTAGTGTGTGAGCTACTCAGCTAAATGACATTTACCTGCAACCTGCACCAATCTGGACCATATTCTGGAAAACTGTGTTTGACTTTACAGGTATGTGAAAAATGTTGTAAGACAGAAGTGCTCTTCTGAAGTGGGAACAATTAGATTAATTATAAGAAAATAAATAAGGCAATTCAATCTCATTATTAAAGAACAGTAAAGGTAACAGCAGGAGCTAGTAAGTTCCCACTGATTTGGTTATGAGCACTTAATGATCTACACTGCTCAGGGCATTAAGACCTACCTGTGAAAGAATGCTCCCCTCCAGCAGAAGGGGAGGCAGTGTTCTGTAGATGAACAAAACCTTTTCCATTTTTTTTAATTCCATCATTTATCTCAAAGCTCAAAGGGACAACTAGGAACTCAACACAGGTGTGTGTAATTCTCATGCGGCATCAGTTTAAGCAAAATTGGACCCTTGCATAGCTTCTGCGCTTTCTCTGTAAATGTTTCCCCAGGACCAAATGCACTGAAAAATCAGAAGCAGGATAAAGAATACAAAAACTAACAGAACACTCTAATATTTAAGTATTTGCTACTACTTTAAATGTATTACAATGGCTCCAGTCCCATGTTACCTTATTCTTAAACCAGTTCCTGCCAGACAAATCGACCCTGTGGTATCTAACGTTCCTTCGATCAGTCTCTGAAAAACTCTGGTGGAACCACACCTTGATCACAATAAATGGGCATGCTGCCACAGTATGGCTACGCTTAAGATAGCCCAGCTATTGTCCTCTACACCGCAACCATAACTACTCACATAAGGGCTACTCTGACCTGGAGAAAGTACCTCAGTAGAAGTTGTTTACGATTTCCTAGACAGTTCTTCATCCTCACAAATCTTTAAGTCAGTACAAAAGCTTGAAGACTATTTATAAACCAGCCAGCACTCCCACTAATTTCAGTGAGGGTTTCCCGTGTGCTGGTATTCTAAATAATACTAAAACAACTTCACTTTGAGAGAATTAATGTGTCAAGCGTTGTGCCAATTTAACCTTACCTGTTACAATACAGGTAGATTTTAAGCACTGTTCAGACAAGCTGTAAATATTCTTCAGGCAAAGACTAACAGACTACATAAGAAACACAGATATTTTCACTAAAAGACTCCTGAGTGGAAGGTAACAGAGATTTCTGTGCAGGAGCAGTACACTAGGAGAACTCCCAAAGAAGCAGGAAACGCACTCACATTCCTTGCTGACATATTACAGATAAGCCATATACCTCATCTCAGCAATGAGGAAAACATTTTAAAATGCAGACTCATTCAGCTCTGCTTTTCAGTAAAGGAATCATAAGTATCTACTTTAGGGATAGCTTGGGTTTTTACCTTTCTAGTCCTAACAGCCCGGCAGAGCCTGCAGCACATTTGCACAACAGGAGAACTTTCTGGTGCTGATCCCAGAGAGCTCTGCCATGCTGCTGATGTGGCTGTGCCTGCAAAAGCTTCCCCTAAAGGACACCTGCCTGCTGGGCCTTTGCTACTGAGGAGGCTTAAGGAAAGCAGTCTGACTTAGGCTTCGAATGCACAACCCTTCCCATCCCATGGCAACATTTCCTAGCTCTCCATCTCCATGCCCATCAGCCAAGCAGGCTCTGTTTCATGTATTCATCCAAAACACCAGCCAAACTCCCTCCTGAGATCTGTCAATCAGAGTAAGCAACTTAATGTGGCTTGTTTGACAGAAACAGGCAAGGGGACACACACACAAGCAACTGAGCAGCCTGCAGAGGTGGTGATCTTCAGCAGGGAAGAAGAAACAAGCGCCTTAAAACAATTAGTTCTTCCACCAAGAGTCTGCGGGGCTGGTGAATGGTTTTCTCGACAGGAAGAAATTCTGATCTAAATCTGAGCCAATATGAGAATATTTTCAGAGAGACTTTTCAGAGTCCGGTTCAAAAGTGGTAAACTACAGGGAGCTTGATTTGCATCCACAAAAGAAAGGAATATCCCCTGCATAGTTTCTGGGAGATCTGGGTATTTCAGGGGTGGAAGACGACAAGTCGAGCTTAGTGGTTTTAAGCATGCTTTTTCCCCCTCCACACACTCAGTCAATCAACCCCATTCAGAGGTGCACCGATTGCAGGCAGAGCTTCCAAACATCTAGAAATTACTGCAAACAGCAGCAACTTTGTTCCTGAGGAGTCCAACCGGCCTTGCTGCTTATCTCCACCTGAAGGCAGAATAATCCTAGGTTTGGTAGCAAAACTACACTTGCAGCAGCCAAACAAAACTTCACAGAGAAGAATTTATGATTTCAAGCAGAGAACCGACAAAGTCTTCTGGACTCCATAATCAGTGAAAATGTGTTTTGGAATGTCATTTAATCTAAAAGAGGAGAAAGCCATCCCAGGACAGATAAGTCTATAAGCAAAAGTGTTTCAGTAAGAAAGCTTTTCCCCTGAGGCAGCACATTTAAAACTGCAGAAACACCAGAAGTCCTTATGCAGGTACTTAAACTATAATAAGATAGATTCTCTGCTCATCATGGGAATCATAAAATATGTCACTGGGATGAAGCCAGACCAAACAGGCAGATAAGTAATTGCTTGACATAGGTACTTCACTTGATATTTGCAACTGGCCTCACTGAATATTAATAGCATGGTGAAAAAGTTAAATATCTGCATATTTATCAGAATTAACTCTGTATTTTTAGCAATAAACCAAGTGGATTAGAATAATGATTTTTCAATTACAATCTTTTCAGTACACCTGTTTCTAGATATCCACTTTCTTTTGTTCTCAAGCTGTTCAGGTAGAAGCTCAGCTCTTGGGTTTTGTTACCCAGTGGTCAGTAAAATCACATTTTACAGTGTTCTTTTCCACCAGTGTCTGTACGTCAGAGTGTCACTACCTCCCTGGATATCAGGAGGGAGACGCAGAACATGGCAGAAAATTTTGTCTCTACCAAATGTTAATTCACTTGCTCAGGGTTCAGGGAGTCCTCAAAGCACTGAGGAAACAGTTCTTGATCTTGACACTGGCAATCAAAGAAAGGTTTAGAGCAATTTTATCAGCCAGCCAACATCAGAACTGGAGCACAGTTTCCTTATGGTGAGAGAGCAGAAAAGCTATAACCAGACCTTACTCTGAAACTCAAGGTGCTACTATGTATAAGAGAGACAGACCAGCTTAGCCCTCTCGGATGGGGGCTCTGACCAACCCAATCTAGTTGTAGATGTCTCTGCTCACTGCAGGGGAGCAGGACTAGATGACCTTTAGAGGTCCTTTCCAACCCAAACCATCCTATGATTCTGTGATTCCATGAATATACATACAGAGATCTTCTGGGGGACCAGGGACAAATCCAGCCATGGATTCATAAAGCTCTTCATCGGAGCCAGGATTCAAGGAACATTTCATTAACAGATCAGTGGACAGGTGAGCCATGGACTCATAAACAGACTCATCCTCCTCGCCTTGCATCAGTTTTTCCTTAATGTGGGTCTTCAGCATATCTGCAGTTTCCTGGAGAGGAAGGAGGGCAAGAAAAAAAATGTTCAAGTCTTATTTAAATAAAGAATCTGGAGAATCAAAGCAAGCTAAAAGATGTCTCACTCTCCCATCGCTGATGGAAAAAACCTTCTAAACACAGTCCATTTGCAAAGACTAAGGCTTCTCAATGGAATTAAATCCCCGCTACAGCTGTGTAGGCCCAGCCTTCAAGATCTATGTTGTAATAATACATAATGAAGGTGAAACAAGTTGGTGCTGACATATTCCGAATAGCCATTACAGTGCCTCTCACCCCTTCAATTTCATGTCCTACCTGATATCTGCAAACTCCTAGAACGTAAGAAAAGCTCATTCTAAAAATACAAATGCTTGTCAAAGGCTATTTTGAGGTAAGCGTAGCTGACCATAAGGGGGAAAGCTTGCCACATGCAGAGCACTTACAAGAAAGCAAAGCTTTAGCTTTGGTGTAGATTCAGTTTCAGTTTCTTGGCATTAGCAGCAGCACGTAACACCCAGAGTGGGAGCACACAGACCCTTTTCTGTGAGATTAACAGGAAATTTCACAACTGGCAGCAGCTCATGTAACACAAGCAACTTTCGATTCACAGGACAGCAGAACCCTTTCTCACATATTTGTAACATGGGATGGGTGGGGAGGGAGTGCAGTGCAGATCTTCACCAAACCATGCAGGTCCTCACAAAACCATGCAAGGCAGCAAAATGTAAAGCTACATCCCAGCCTCCTCCCCAAGTTCCAAGTGTGTCACAAGCACAGCCATCTTAATGGGTTGCAGTACTACAAGATATTCTTCCATCCATAACCACCACCTCATTGGCCTTCAATCCACAGGGCATGTGTCTCAAAACTGTCTTTACATGCTTCCCTCCACAGTCAAAATGGGTCAGGCAGGTAGCTCACACAATGCTTGAGTGAGGTGCAGAGCAACTTTAATCAGAAAGAAAATTAAGTGAATAAGGGGTTTACTGGGATTTTCAGGTATCCATACTAGTACTGCTACTAAATCCACAGTGCTTCTAGACACTACCCTGCAGCAGACACACTGGTGCAGTTCATTTGTGTGGTAGCTTGATGGCCAGTAAGCAGGACCTACTCAACACAGCTCTGTCATTGTGCTGATGGAGAGGAGGACCTGGGAAGAGCACAGTACTGCAGTAAGAGGTTGGAAGGACTTTCTAAGCATCTCTCACTTACCCCAATGCAAAAATTTTAATGACACAATTTATAGTCTCTGCATCCCTCCTGCTCTCAGAACAGCAAATAACCTTTTTTTAGCTCTAATATATAACCCTAAATTCATGCTTATGTCAAGAAGCAAGCCCCAAGTCTAAGAACCACCCATGTCTCCTAAATAGGGCTTAAATGCTACTGCAATTGGCTGGCAGGACCACACTAAGGCTGGCAGATCTATCACCCACCATTCAGACAACTGTTAGGCACAATTACGCACAACTTTTCAACTGAAAGCAAATGCAAACAAAATTTGCTCAAGAATTCACGTGATCTGAGCCAAGGAGCTGGTTGTTATTTTGAAGCATACAGGCTGGAAACAACTCAAATGGAAAAGGATAAATGCCATGTACACCCAAGGACTCCACAGAAACAACTGTCTGGTGTAGCTGGAGTCAGGTCCACATCATAATCTGGAAAAGTCATAGCACAGTCTTCTGGGGATGGGGTTAGCTCAAAGAGAACCGAATTGTGAATTGGGCTCCCAGAGAGAACAAGTAGGGAATGGACAGTTATCCCAATGCAAGAAGAAATGGATTTCAAGTGGAGCAGGCAGACTACACAGATGAGCTGTGAATGCACTAACAAGCAATCCAGTCAGAGAGCAGCTCAGACTGCACCTTCCCAAACATATTCTGTTCCTGTACTACTCCCTGAAGTGAGATGAAGGGACTGTAATTTTGCCACAGTCAGAGGTTAGAAGAGTACACCAGGCACCAACCACATCCCTGCAGAAACCTCATTAGATGGGTGATAAGGAAAACCCAGCACAGCAGTCTCTGCTTCCATCTTATTTGCTCTGCGTAAAAGCCCCAAGAACTTCCCCAGCTCCAGAGACGCAGCCAACCCTCCAGCCCGGAAGCTTTCAGTGTGGCTGGATGTTCGTCTTCTACATCCTATCACTCCAAGTTGCGCCCTTTATTACCCTATCACTCCTGCTCCCACAGCAGTAAGTGCCAAGATTGGTGCCACTGCCCACACCTGCTGTGGGACAATGTAGGACTGCTGCTCCCTCTTACCACATATTCATCAATGAACTGGCGGAGGTCCTTAAAGCCATGCTTTTCTGCTATGGTGTTCGGATAGTGGCCATATTTGTTGGCTACACTGTAGGCCTGCAGTGCTCCAGGGCATGTAAGCAGCAAGGCGGTGAGGTTCTTCAGCCCGTATCTTGCAGAAAAGTGAAGCAGTGTCGGCAACTCCTCATCCCTCTGATCTGTGAGAACAGAAGCCTATTAGAATCTAAGTTGCTCTCTAGCAGGAAGAGAGCCAGTAGGTGAGAAACAAAATTCCTAGCAAATACACAGACCAAGGCAGGTGTGAAAGTCCTGAAAAGTATACATACTGTTTCAAAATGGAGCTAACTGCACAAATTAGCTGAGGTATCTAGTGCATCTCCAGGCTTGAGTCCTATGACCTTTAGTGGGGAATCTGGCACTGTAATACCTTAACATATGTAGGATCACAGGTTTGCAAGGACCTCTTAGATCATCATCCCTGTAGGATCCAGCTGCTGTAAGGCAACCATGTCATGATGCCACACCAATCCAACTGCTGCGTGCTCACCTTAGAGCAGAGTCATGGGGTTGGGGGAAAATGACTGGGCTGGGGAGAAATACCGCACGGAACTGGGAGAAGAACAAGGGAGAAAATATGGGAGACATTTTGGGGAGCATCATCTTTTCACTTTGGTTGTGTTTGAAACTGTCTACATAGCTGCATCTGTCACAGTGCAAGGAAGCGAGACTGATGCATGTACTAAAAAACAGGTCACCCAACCCAGATGGCAATCCCCCTTCTATAGGCTTCCTCAGAAATTTAGCTTCCTGGCTGAGATCCAAGATTTTAGAGACAGCCTGTGCAGGTACCACGCACTGCAGTGTTAAGGTGCTCCAAGGTAAAACAACTGACAGAGATGAAGTTTAAAATGAAAACAAAAATCTTTTAACTCACTTCTTGTCATATCTTCTTCTTCCAGCTGGTTGATACCAAACAGGTGCAAGCCACTGGCAGGAATGTTCTTCTTCAGTGACTCAGTCAACAGTTTGTCCAGTGCTTCTATACTGTATGGCACAATTTTAAAGGCCTAGATATAAATGGAAAGTGATTTTGTTTGGGGGAGTCTGGAGATTCAGTTAAGGTGAGATTTATAAGTTGTTTCTTTATTTAGCATATATTAGAAAAAAGTAGGCATAAACACTGAAGGTAGCAATGTTCAGGTCAAGCAAAGAACACAAATACCTTTCGGGGCCAGAAACAGAGTATCATTAATCTGAGCAGATAAGAACCATACACTCCACAACAGGACAGAGTACAATGAGAAAGTCACTCGTGCAGCTGGAAGCACAGAAAACTGTTACTTCCTACTTCCTTGACAGGTATAATCTTACTTCTGAAACCGTTCCAATGAAGTGTCACTCCTGCTCCAGGTGTGAACTACTCCATTTTCAATTGCTTTGCTGTACACTCAGGGTTTGGCTTTTGGACTGGTTCTTAGCCAAAGACTGTAAAGCACGCCTATTCCCCAAGCAGAGGCACAGCCCAGTAGCAACTGCTCCACAACTAAGAAGAAAGGGAAAGACAGTCCCCCCCTGCCCCAGGTATACTGATGACTAACACTTCTTCGTAGGCTTCTGCTACGTGGCTGATCAGGGACATGCAGGCAGTCAGCAAAGACATCTGGAGAACTTGTTTGTGCAAGCTTTACCCCTCTAATAGGGTTCAGGTATCCCAACTGTGCAAAATATTGAAAACTGAGGAGCAGCTTTAAAGAAATACATACTAAGAATCACTTCTATGCCCAGCAAGATCATGAAGCAGATCCTCCTTGAAAACTCTGCTAAGGCACATGGGAAATAAGGAGGTGATCGGGGATAGCCAATATGGCTTCACTAAGGGTAAAGCGTGACTGACAAATTTGATGACCGCCTACAACAGGGTTACAGCATTGGTACATAAGGGAAGAGCAACTGACATCACCTACTTGGACTTGTGCAAAGCATTTGACACTGTCTTGCATGACACCCTTGTCTCTAAATTGAAGAGACATGGATTTGACAGATTGACCACTCGGTGGATAAGGAATTGGCTGCATGGTCACACTCAAAGACTTGTAGTCAATGGTGCGATGTCCAAGTGGAGACCAGTGGCGTTCCTCAGGGGTTGGTATCGTGACTGATGCTTTTTAACATCTCTGTCAGCGACATGGACAGTGGGACTGAGTGCACCCTCAGCAAGTTTGCTGGTGACACCAAGCTGTGTGGAGCGGTCAATATGCTGGAGGGAAGAGGTGCCATCCAGACAGACCTGGACAGGCTTGAGAGGTGGGCCCATGTGAACCTCATGAAGTTCAACAAGGCCAAGTGCAAGGTCCTGCACATGGGTCAGGGCAATCCCAAGAACAAATACAGGCTGAGCGGAGAACAGATTGAGAGCAGCCCCAAAGAGAAGGACTTGGAGGTGTTGGTGGATGGGCTCAGCATGACCTGGCAATGCGTGCTTGCAGCCCAGAAAGCCAACTGGATCCTGGGCTGCGTCAAAAGAAGCATGGCCAGTAGGTCAAGGGACATAGAATCATAGAATTGTCTAGGTTGGAAGAGACCCTTGGGATCAGCGAGTCCAACCATCTACCCTACTCTACAAAGTTCTCCCCTACACCATATCCGCCAACACCACATCTAAACGTCTCTTAAACACATCCAGGGATGGTGACTCAACCACCTCCCTGGGCAGTCTATTCCAATGCCCAACCACCCTTTCTGTGAAAAATTCTTTCCTAATGTTCAGTCTAAACTTACCCTGTTGGAGCTTGAAGCCATTCCCTCTTGTTCTGTCATTAATTACCTGTGAGAAGAGACCAGCACCAACCTCTCTACAGTGTCCTTTCAAATAGTTGTAGAGTGTGATGAGGTCTCCCCTCAGCCTTCTCTTCCTCAAACTAAACAGTCCCAGCTCCTTCAACCGCTCTTCATATGATTTGTCTGCTAGGCCCTTCACCAGTTTCGTTGCCCTCCTCTGCACTCGCTCCAGCACCTCGATATCTCTCTTGTATTGCGGTGCCCAAAACTGGACACAATACTCGAGGTGTGGCCTCACCAGTGCTGAGTACAGGGGCACAATCACCTCCCTACTTCTGCTGGCCACGCTATTTCTAATACAAGCCAGGATGCTGTTGGCTTTCTTGGCCACCTGGGCACACTGCCGGCTCATATTCAGCCGCTTGTCAATTAGAACCCCCAGGTCTCTTTCTGCCAGGCAGCTTTCCAGCCACACCTCCCCAAGCCTGTAGCGCTGCATGGGGTTATTGTGGCCCAAGTGCAGAACCTGGCACTTGCCCTTGTTGAAACTCATACCATTGATGTTGGCCCAGTGATCCAATCTATCTAAGTCTCTCTGTAGAGCTTCCCTGTCCTCCTGGGAATCAACACTCCTGCTTAACTTGGTGTCATCTGCAAACTTGCTGATGATACACCCTATCTCCTTATCAAGATCATCAATAAAGACGTTGAACAGAAATGGTCCCAACACTGAGCCCTGAGGCACACCACTTGTGCCTCACATGATTCTGCCCCTCTACTCCACTCTAGTGAGACCCCAGCTGGAGTACTGTGTCCAGCTCTGGGGCCCCCAACATAAGGAGGACATCAACCTGTTGGAGCAGGTCCAGAGGAGGGCCACGAGGATGATCAGAGGGCTGGAGCACCTCTCCTATGAAGACAGGCTGAGAGAGTTGGGGTTGTTCAGCCTGGGGAAGAGAAGGCTCCGGGGGGACCTTAGAGCGGTCTTACAGTACTTAAAGGGGGCCTACAGGAAAGATGGGGAGGGACTCTTTATCAGGGAGTGTAGTAATAGGATGAGGCGTAACAGTTTTAAACTGGAAGAGGGTAGATTTAGATTAGATATTAGGAAGGAATTCTTTACTGTGAGGGTGGTGAGACACTGGCACAGGCTGCCCAGAGAACTTGTGGATGCCCCATCCCTGAAGGTGTCCAAGGTCAGATAAGATGGGGCTTTGAGCAACCTGGTCTAGTAGAAGGTGTCCCTGCAGAGGGGTTGGAACTAGATGATCTTCAAGGTCCCTTCTAACCCAAATCATTCTATGATTCCATGAATAAACAAATCATTTTATGTTACTCTACTTCATTCAGCTAGTATGAATCTTTGCTACATTCTCACATCTTTTCCAAGAACCCTTAGCTACAAATTTCCAAACAATTTATTTCTTTATGGTACTTTCTGTTATATCAAGTTCTGTCATTCTAATCTTTTCAAGTCATCAAGGTCCAAATGTGTTTATTGACTGTGGGTTTTTTATGTTAGTTGGATAGCCTGAGGCACCTTAGCCAGCTATTTGTTCCAGAGACAGAAAAAGCACCCATGCTTTTGCTAAAAGGTGATGTTAAGGTTATGTTAAAATCCCTAAATAAAAACCTCGCATTCCTTCATTTCAGAAGAGCTACATCATAGGAAGTGCTTTTGCTTATGTCCACTTGTCTCGCCTCTGATAGAGCTGGTTTCTAAAGCAGCTGTTTGCTAGTGTCATTACCTGGCACATGAACTGTACTGGGTTCGCTGCATTAGCCAACAGACTGCTGATTTCCTCCATGTCGGTATGATAGGTGATGCTTGTTTCTCCCACCATCATGTCCCCTGAATATATCTGCAGAGGCACTGTCCCAGAGGTTAAATCTTTGAAAAGAAAGAGAAGAAATCACCATTAGGAGCAAACAATGGGAATGAGTCTGCATCAAATACCCTGAGGACAGGACGAGTTTGGAGATGCTGCCAGCTGAATACCAAAACAGTTTCTCTGGTATTGAATTCATGAAGAGTCATGAAAAAAAGGAGATGGTGTTGGTTTGAACACTAGGTAGGGAAGTTCTTTGGAACACCTTCTTCATAGCCATGTCAATGCAAATCACCTGTGACCTGCTAGGTCCTCTGCTAACACTAGTCGGTACCACTGGTGTTAACAATACAACACCTCAAACTAGAAAACCTCCTATCTCTCCACCCCAGCTTTCTTTGGAGCAGACTCTAAACCATGCCATAAAATATAAGAGCTTGGGGAATAAGGGGAGAGGAACCAGAAAGGTCACTAGGGATTCTGCAGCCTCTGTCAGCCTCACTAGTCTCTGAATGAAATAAACTTAAAAGAATTCTAGCTTTGCAACTTTACCCATTGACGTGATTTGTCTCCTACACACACGTTGGGAGCTTCTTGCTGTTTCATCCAGTGTGCATTCATAGGTCTGAACTTTCTCTTTGAAACACAAATGTTTTGAATCACACTGAAATTAATCTTTCCCTGTATATATACTTGGCTGTTAACAACTCAGGAAATGATGAAATAGTCACGCGCGAAAGGAATTAAAAATATATTTCTCATTGTCAGAAACTGGAACTGCAGAGCTTAGATAGTTGTACACTCCATCAATGTGAAGGTCATGTCTATAATTCAAACCGCAAATTAGTTTCCAGGTCCATGTTTAAATTACAAGTCTTGATTTAAGACAGATTAAGTTGAACGTTTTTATGTGGGTGAGGTCACCTTCTTTAAATCAATCCACCTCACTGACTTTACGAGAGTTGCTATAAATGACTATTAGTCTCTACCCTCAGAGCTGGCCCAGTGACTTTTCAAGAGGACAGACCAAAGTAGATAAAATAAAATCATGCTGGGAAACTACTATCAATCTATAAGGCTCCAAAATCTTGCCCCTAAAGTTTAGTGAACCTAAATTTTAGACAACCTGAAGTTTTGTAAATGTAAATATCCAGAGTAACAGAACACATCCAAACTAAAAGGCAAGCAGGATAAATAGTTTCATCTCTGATCGCAGAGAGATCATCACATATTAAGCATATGCTGTTATAGTCATGCAATTATTTACTGGCACTTACCTTCTCTTGGGGCCCTGCCAATGCTAATGTGGTGGTGGTTATAATACACAGTTAAGTTCAAAGTGCTTTACAAGCTGCAATCTGCTCTCAGAACTCCCAGTAAGGTGTATCCACACTGCAACCCTGCCACTGGTGAGGGGAAAACAGAGCTCCCAAGCAGCAGCCTATCTCAGTTCCTCATCACAAAAGTACCACAGTTGAGAATGCAAGTTCAAGATTTCCTGGCCTCAAGTTTTCCTGCATATCAACCTTTACCCTTATCCCTCTGGCACTTTTCAGGACAGGCAGGTTGAGATGGAGAGGAAGCAATGGGGGGAAGAGCAGGGGGGGAATCTCAGCCCAGCTTACTTGGAGCCTCCACAGAGATTGTGTACTCATTCTCCATCTCAGCCAGCACACGCACAGATGATGCATTCTCTGGAAAGAATTCGACTTCGGTTTTCACTTCGCCATCTAGTTTACATTTCATGATAATATAAACTGTTGTCTGCACCTAGGAGAAAGGCATTACAACATGCAAGTTCACAACATAAGAACACTTACTTTGTTAAGTCCCCTTTTGAAGGTTTTTATTGTCATTGCAACTAACACATAAATTATGATCTGTCATTTTCATGGTCCTGAATAGTTTTCAGGAGCATCTTCCAGCCATGGTGTAAGTGGGCAGGTGGCTTCTGTTACAACTTGCACCAACATAGATACATGCATGTAAGATGATAAAACTCCAGATTTATCAGCTAGATTTATAAACTGATAAAAGTCAGACTTACAAAATAATTTAGTTTTAATTCTATCAGTCTTTTCCCTCAAGCAGCACAACCCCATTCTAAACAGAAACGAAGAAACTTAGACTTTTTGCATCTGAGGGGATGCTATACTCAGAAATGCTGTTTTTCAGATAAGAAGCCATGATCCTAGCTCTTCAGAGTCACCAGCAGGACATGCACCAGAATTGTCATATTAGACTGCATCCAGGCTGTGGAGTTAACTGGTTCATTACAATCATGTAGTCCACTTGCCACCCCTAAATCTCACCAGAACGGAAGATGGGAAGTCAGGAGTGTGAACCTGCCCCACAGCACACAAGACAAGCAGCTATGTTAACGAGACTATCTGTCAATAAGTGACATTCCAGCCTAGACAACACTGGGCACTGCACGTTACCAAGCTGTTTCTGGGCCTAGGGAACCAAGCTTATGAAAGAGAGACACTGAGGACAGTGAGCTGAGAGGGAAGGTGACAGAAAAGGAATTAGGGAATTCCCAGGCCTGTAAAGCTCTCCATTACAGAGCAGCATAACAGGCTGCACCAGCCCACAGTAAGAACATAGCCCACAGAGTGGACATACAGTACCCCACACCGTATGCGGTCAGGCTGCACCACCAGATGGTCCCCAGTGCTCTTGAACGATCCATGTTCTTCACTCATGGCAAGTCTGTGGGAGTAAACTGGGTTCTTCTCGTCTTCTGTTTCTGTATCAGTCACAGAGTCGCAGCCTGAGTCTAAAATAAAGCACACAGAGTCCTGCTACATCACTCCCCTTTGGTGAAAACGCGTATCATACACATCCATCCTGAGAAACAGCCAGGGAGGCGGTGGGGTGGAACTTGCTATTCTTCTAGAAGAGCTCAAAAAAGGGGATCTAGTTGAAGAAAGGGAAACTACAGAGCTTCCTCTTTATTTCCCTTAAGGGCATTGCTGGGGAAAATTCACAAAGTCACAAAAGTGCTGGAGTAGCACTGAACATGCTTACAAAACAAACAACAATGCCACTCTTTGCTGAGATGGATAGTCCCTTTCCATGTTAGATGGGAAAATTAGTACGTCAATGTCTAATATAAGAATGATTGGCAACTGGACTCATCTGACTTCAGCTGCACTCTGAGTAGACTGCAGGATGGGCAGCAGCCTTTAGTCTTCCTCTCCTAAAGTAAATGAAGAAAACCAACTTTTCTTTCATTTCAGCGGTATCTTTAGTTTTCTGGATCCTGCTTATGTTGCTCATCCCAATTCCCAAATTCATTATTGGTCAACAAAATACAACATAAGGCAGTAGTCTGAAGGGATCCTGTTCCTGGAGCAAGAACTATAAACTTCTGTATCTATACAAGAGTAAAACTGAAACATACCAGAGCCTTTGCATTGAAGAATAACAGTACTTTACCTAAACAGACCCAAGAGTAGAAGTAAATACATGTAACCCTACAATCTGTGTGTACAAAACAACATTCTCATTCCTGTTTCCCAGTAACAGCATGGATATTGATGGAAGAGCAAACAAACTGAATCAGTATCACTGGCTGCAAAAAAAACCTAGCAAGATTTGAAATAGATTACAGTTCTCCTACCCCTGCCAGGAAATACTTTTCCCAACTAGAGAAAGGAAACAACAGACAATTTTGTATCTACTCAGTAGAAAGCACTTATCTAGTTTCTACATCTTGATTCACATGACTCACACTTTTTTCCCGTCTCCCAAAACACGTGGCGAAAGTCACAGACTTCCCATTGTCAGGAGACTAGCATGAATTCTTAAAACTATATCTCCCATGGTGAAAGTTTTCCAGACCTTGGAAAACTGTGGAGCAGTCAAGGATTTAAGACAACATTTTGGAAGTTATTTGTTATTTACTACTTACTGTAAAACACATCTGTAAAGAGCAGTATAAAATATTTACTAGATAAAAATCTCAGATTTAGACTGGCAGAATTTTTATATTAATAAGAAATGTTCTATTTAAAATGCTTAGTCCTGATGATAAGGATGTAAGTGACCAACCGCACTAACCTGTGGCATCCACACAGTGAAGCTGCCAACAGTCCTGGTTTTACTCAGAATCCCCCAGTCTCTGGGTACATCAAGTTTCCGCAACTTAAGAGAGCCAAAGTTATTAAAGCAGGCTTCTATTAGGAGTTCATGTCCTGCTAGTTTCAAACAGTGAAGCTAGAAGTCAGTCAGGAATTTAAATCTAGACGACTTCATTATTATTACCAAAGGCTTAAACTTAAGATATTTGAAATTCTTTGTCATGCACATTTTATTTTTTAATATATTTTCCATACATTTAAAAGAGATCTTATTAATTATATGAATGCAACTTTGCTTTCGTAAGACAGATTTTAAGCCACAAAATTTTAGCGAATCAATCCGCTGAAATTTTTGTCAAAAATAGTGGTGCACATACGCTTAACTTTAAGTACGTGAATCACTCCACATGGCAAGTAAGCCTACTCACATGAGTACAAGTAGATTGCCGCTTTAATGTTTGCTCTAGAAAGAGTAGAGCAAAAAATCTGCAGTTCTGTAAAGTTCAAGTAAGGCATCACCACCAACATTTCTTAAATGGAACCATTAGTGTGGTAATTTGTACCTCACTTGCCCAACATATGGTCCATTTCAGAGGAAAGTGAAACCTAAAGCTGTGGATCTCAGCTACAACATCTACAGTAAGCAAGGATAAGAGGGGAGCAAGGAGAAAACAAGCTCCCCGGTCTCTCTGCTCTACTGATATTATTTGATACTAGAAACAAACTAGCAGATAAAGAATAACTTGAGTTTTTAAGAAGTTCTGGCATTGCCTGATCCTGCCTTGCACTTCCGCATTCTTGTAACAGAGTTGACTGCCCAGAGGTTGTATATGTAAGAACAGAGCTGTTAGGTAATACAGGAAGAAGAAAGCAATGTTAATCAGTAATCAGATTAACAGCTGACGGAACAGGCACTCGGAGTTTCGGGTATGAATTATTCATCTGTTTCTTCATTCAGAAAATTCTGAAATTGCAAATTACCAACTTCCCACATAAGCAGTGAAGTGATGCTATGGTCACCTTGGAAGTCCCAGTCACGTACTACTGACTTACGAACATGCAAGCACTGGAAGGGGAACCCATCCCGCTACATTTCATAATATATACCCATGCTCTAAAGGGACACATTGTTAGATTAGGCTTCCCACTCACTAAGATCATTGAGTAATGACAACCCATTTGCATATACAGATTCAGCAATTATATCATTGTAATGATACCCAGGCTAGAAAGGCCATCACTGAGATCAACGGACTCATTAGAAAGTTAAGTGAATACCTGAATTGAGCTTCTCCATGAGCAACTGCCGTAGGTGAACAGCTTGTGGTTATAAACAGTTCTGCCCTTGACTGGAGGGCTTTTCTGTTCCCCTTTAAATGAAGGCTACCTCAGAACATGCTTGACAGTCTGTGAAATACTTGTGAGAATAGCAGCAAGGGGAGGAGATGCGGTCCAAGAAACCCAACCACATTTCCCCTTGAAGAACATGCCCCCCTCCAGGAAGCATCAGTAGCTGAGCTATAGAGAGCAGCCCCACACCAACCCCTTCTTGCCTGTCCTGCTGGGCTCCCCGCACAGCTGCCCTGCAGAAACTCACCCCTGGGAAAAGCCCAGGGAAAACGTAGGCATTGCCACGTGCTTCACGAGCCATTTAGCAGCTTTAGAAACTAATATGAAGCAGCCAGTTATTTTGACCTGTTGCTGCAGAGCACACCCAGCTCGCTCTGTCATCCATTTCCTCCTGGCTAAGCTGGCGGGCTATCGGCATGGAGCTGACAGCTGCGGTTTCTCAGAAGTCAGCCCTTTACACCACAGGACATGCAAACGCTCAGAAGGAGTCAGCAGCCTGTCCAGACCACTCTGTCATCCAGATATCAATGCAAACGGCACGACTGGGCAACAGCTTCTCCCTATAGGTTCTGCATGTGCAAACTACCCCCTCACTGGCATCTGTGAACACTTCCCACTCCATCCATCGACCAGCCAAGACAACCAGCTTTCCCGAAGCCTCAGACTTTCCCCTCAGTACACCCAGAGCAAGAGGGAAGGCCCTCAAAGAGAGCTCCTGCTATCACCTGAAGCTTGCAACTGGCAAGGCTCCTTTTCCAAGTACAAACAAGGACATTAAGTCTCCCAGAGCAACTCCAGCCACATTTGTGAGAAGCAGAGTACTTACAAAGAAGCCAGGGGGTTATCTTTCACCATCCTAAGCTCAGAGCTCCTGCTTTACTAAGGAGATACACGCTCAGCAGTGAAACATCTTGTGATAATCCCCTCAGAACTGGGTTATGCTGTAGCAACATTTCCCCTTTCAGCAGAGTGAAGCATGCAGAAAATCAGCAGGTGAGACGAAAAGACACAGGAAAGTGTAAAGCTTTGTAAAACTGGCCCTATAGAAGAAATAAAGTATGGGACATCTCCCACTTCTCTCCAAACCCCTCACCCCAAGCAGCTCATCTACAAGCATAGCACCTAAAAACAGATCACAGAATCATAGAGTGGATTGGGTTGGAAGGGACCTTGAAGATCATCTAGTTCCAACCCCTCTGCAGGCAGGGACACCTCCCACTAGACAAGGTTGCTCAAAGCCCCATCTTATCTGACCTTGGACACCTTCAGGGATGGGGCATCCACAAGTTCTCTGGGCAGCCTGTGCCAGTGTCTCACCACCCTCACAGTAAAGAATTCCTTCCTAATATCTAATCTAAATCTACCCTCTTCCAGTTTAAAACTGTTACGCCTCATCCTATTACTACACTCCCTGATAAAGAGTCCCTCCCCATCTTTCCTGTAGGCCCCCTTTAAGTACTGTAAGACCGCTCTAAGGTCCCCCCGGAGCCTTCTCTTCCCCAGGCTGAACAACCCCAACTCTCTCAGCCTGTCTTCATAGGAGAGGTGCTCCAGCCCTCTGATCATCCTCGTGGTCCTCCTCTGGACCTGCTCCAACAGGTCCATTTTCAGTTCTACAAAGAAAGTGGTCACGTTTCATTTGTCCTTTAAAGCTGGAAGTTACAATAAACTCATTCTCATCCTCCATCAAGGAAGAAGCTGTATTTTACTATGCCAAGTTCTGCTTGAGCCAGTGTGCGCACACACACTTGGGCATCTCTTAGGTAAGCTGTATCCTCACAAAGAACACAACTGGGTTATTAAGAGACTTGTTGACAGGACCAGTGTTTCAGCAAATTGTGAGAAGACGGTACAGTTTTTACCTTTCTAACCTGCTAAGACAATATATATCTTTAATAGTCAAAAACATACATTACTTCACAGTTTCTTTATAAAGCAATCTCATCCAAACTTCAAGGAACATGTTTCTGTTGTTATATTTTAGAATTACAGACATATAACTGAAAGGAGAAAAATGTCTGCAGTGGAGTCCAACAGGCTTTCATGATCTTCATGAAAATTCAGCCCAAGTGTGTGAATCTGTTCACTTTTCTTTATTTGGTGTTCCCAAATGCTGCTTCCAAGTTATTTTTTAATTTCACCTTTGAAACAAAAAGGATTTGGAGAAACCTGAGTCAACAAAAGTTGTTGACAATGCCAAGGGCAACTCCATGTCACTCTTGTAAATACTGGAAGGTAGGGATGAGAAAGTGGCCAATAAATACCATACTTCGGTTGCAGGAACAGGAAACAGCATGTAGTTCTGAGAACAGTGAGGTTAAGAAAGGAAAGTCTGAAACGCCACAAGAGTGGAGAGGACACAGAAGAGAAAGCAAAAAGAAAAAAAATACGTATAAATACCAGACACTAGAAGAGTGTCTAGAAACTCTAGAAACTAGAAGAGGGTAAAATAAAAACTTCAGGCAGATGGGAAATTGGCAGAGAACAGGAAGGTTACCCACAGGATCAAAGGTACCTTCTGTGGGAATATTCCAGTTTAGGGACAAATGTCACCAGTAACTTCCAGTTGGCTGCTTGGGCTCGGCTCAGTTTTTAATTATTCCTGGCACTCATTATTTATGTCAGATGAAAAATGGGACTAAGGAGGCAAAGTCAGCTGTGAAGCAACTGTGATCAGACTGATGCATATAACCATCGCACCTCACATGACATTTCCTGATGTGCAGAAGCATGGGTAGGAATCCCAGATGGGAAGTCCTTCCTGCATTAGCAACGGATGGAAATGGGAACCGGATTAACATGCCAATGGAATTCTTGTCATGGATACAGAGCCACACAGGTAACAGCTGGGAAACTACCTACCACACA
The DNA here is from genome assembly GCA_013398815.1 of Ibidorhyncha struthersii. Lineage (NCBI taxonomy): Eukaryota > Metazoa > Chordata > Aves > Charadriiformes > Charadriidae > Ibidorhyncha > Ibidorhyncha struthersii. The sequence continues at coordinate 35,033 of VZSZ01007069.1, read as the reverse complement.
TCATCTGCCCCAGCAATGCTCCTCAGCCCCCTTTGCCTTGACTGCAGATGACTACCGGATGGGCTCTTATAGTTCAGTTTGGGATCAGTGGTCTGCAGCCCCCTCTTCCTCAGTAGCTCAGGAAGGTACGCTCTTGGTCTGTAATGCTGCAGGTTGCATGAAGGAACCATCCATAAAGATCTAAGCACAGGGAAGTTTCACAGAAGCTCAGCAATTTCCCCAGGATGACAAGGCAACATTCAGTAATCCTATCACAGATTAAAGAGGAAACTGCAGTTTGTGACCTCCTGCAAAACTCTTTCAAACTTACAGCTCTTGTTCATTCACTAGCAGCCCCGAGCTGAGAGCAGGACCTTTAATGTAAAGAAGTGGATGCACCTGAGGTAACAGTGACTTTACAGCTGCAACATGCAAGACCTCAGGGAAAGCATGCAGTCTGAATCCAGCATGGGTTTTCTTCCAATCCTATTAACAGACAGGTGTTCCCCAAATACAGACCTCTCAAAATACTGTTCTGAGATTGTGCTAAATTCTGACCCTGCACAGTCCTGGAAGAAATGTCTTCTTCCATTACCTAATAAAGCACATGAGTACCAACACTGCCCCTACAGTGCTGTTACTCATCCAGAAAAGACTTTGTTTCAGCTCAAGCGCACACCTCACTCCAGAGTTATCCTGGCTTAGTGAGTCTGCTGAGCTGAAAAAAAAAAAAAAAATCTGTGAATTCATCAGGGGGCAGATGTTGACAAGAGCTATACCAGTTTAAAATACAACTGCACCCATCACAGCCCTCTTTCTCCTTCCTCTTTCCCCTTCTTGTCTTTATTTTCACCAGAGGCTGTGGCCCACGCAGCGGAACCAGTGGAAAAGAGCACGTGTTTGGCTGCGTCAGCGAGATGCAGGACCAGGATCTCTGCTTCAGCAGCTGACAATGGGGGTGTAAGCTAAGCTGCTAGTCCCTGGACTTCAGGATGAGGGGGAACATTTATACATCTCACTGATACCTACCGCAAAGACAGTAGCTGTCAGCTCACTGGTGAAATGCACAGTCCCCCTTATAACACAGAGATAACATAGTTTATCTGACCTTGTCTAGAGTGCGCTACAAATCCAAAGTGTATTTAGCTTGCAGTTCTTCCACTAAGGTTCAAGCAAACTTGTACCATGCAATGCCGACCTCAAGCTAAAACCATGAATGGCTATTATGGTTCAGAAACTGCAAGCCAACTCACTATAATTCTTTGAGCTCTCAGCCTGAGGGTCTCACTGGCCTGCTGCTCAATTTGTGACAGGATTAAGTGTATAAACCTAAAGAACTAGCTGGGGTGCACAGGAACAGGACAGAGACAGGAAAGAGCTTCTGCGGAAGATGCAGGCTTCTGGCCACCCAGACAACAGACACTGTGTACACGACCAAAATCTCAAGAAAGAGGAGCTGGAATAGTTCACTTCAACCACCTGCGCCAGGAGGAGACAACACATACTGAACAAGCATATGCATGGCTGGTGATTTTTGAGGGTGCCAAGAATCATGTTACATCCATCACTGATTCAAGTCTTCCTGAGCAACCACACACAAGAAACATGAAAATCCAACTTGCTGATTAATTATGTCTCCTCTTGCATTATCTCCTTGCTTCAGTTTAAGCACAATGCATAACACTTGCATGACAGAAAAGACTGTCCACAGAAAAGCCCACAAAGCTGGGATTCCACCTAGAGAGCTGGGTAGCTGCTTTGGAAACATCCCACCAGGAGATCACTGTTTGACTGAAGGTGTGGCTCTACAAGTGGCTTCAGTAGATCTAAGACCACATTACTACTGAAAGGGCAGCCCTTCCCTCCCTCTCCTCCAAATAGTCTCTCTTGGAATACCACCCTTGCAGTCTAATGCCACACCAGATCATCCAGACAGATGAAAGGTGGAGAATGAGGCAGACCACTCTCTTTTGCAGCAGTCCATGCTAAGGTCAGCCTATGCCACTGATGAAACTTCCCCTTGGGAAACTCAAGATCTCAAGTCGCTTTTGAAAAACGCTTCAAAAGCTTTCTGTGCTTTAACAGCCAGTCATGAAAATCCTACAAAATGCAACCCTAGAAACAAAACAACTGTCAAAGTGCACAACAAAGGTCTTTGAAACAACGTGAAGTCTGCCCCACACATGTCTTCAGTCCTGCTCTGTACAGCATATGTTTGGTTTGGCCACACACTTCTGCAAAGATTTTACAGAAATTACTTCAGCTGTTCCAAACTTGGAAGAAGCCATCAGTGACGTTCACTGGGCCCTTACTTTAAGCAGGTGTTTTAAAGCCTTGCAGCTCACATTGGCAGATACTTAGAATTAGGCTTAGTCACTACCTTAAAGCAATCTGTGGGGAGATTATCAGAACTACAAGCTACAGAGAAATATGATTAGTATTTGCGATGTGCATGAAGTCCATTATAGACTGACAGTTCCTAACCACAGCAGTTTCTATACTTTAGTAGTTCCGGGCTGTCATTTCATTGCCTCTGTGTAGAAAGCTAGTACGCGCCTATGCTAGCACTGCTTGAATCTCATACTGTCATGAAAGACAAGCTGTGAAGTACTGCTTTTAATGTGCAAAAACTGGGACTTCATGAAGCACCTTGATGACAAACAATGCATCCATCCTGCAGCTGGGAAGACTTATTTCAACTGCTCAATCCCATTTGCTACAGATGGATAAGGACATTTGTGCATTTCTCTCAATATCACTTGGGGGTTTAGTTAAGGTTTCTCTGATGGCTTTAACCAGCTCTCTGAAGTCTCTACATTTCCAGCATCAGTCATTTATAACCATACTAGCATCTGCAAGGGAGGGGATGCTACCAGTATGTTCTCTCAACCTTAACTCCTGTCCAAGAGCGTCACAGTTTCCTCTCCTTGACAGGCAGTGAGAACCAGCCAGGCTGCAGAGCTCCCATATAATGAAGCAGACTCATTGTACCCAGAGGGCTGACTAATACCTCATGCGTTCCTCTTCAAAGAGCAGGGTCAAAGAAGTGTATCTGCTATTTCAACACAGTATAACAGAGAAGAATACAGTTTTAAGAATTCACTTAATTTTGCCCCTTCAAAGAGGGGAAAAAAAAGGAGCAAGGGAGGGAGGACCGCCGCACAGCAGATAATCATGTTACCTCATGTCTTCAAGACCACTCTAATAAGGTGGCAAAAATAAAAGCAGGATGTAATTATCTGAGATAGACTACTCAGAACATATTTCTCCACAGACCACTGAGAGCCAGAAGTGAACACCAAGTGGTCCCCAGCTTCACGTTTCTCTGTCTCTTTTCGTCTGTACATCGATTCCCGTCCCTTCCTACCTCCAGCTTGCTTCCTCTACTGCACTTCGGATACCCAAACAGACTAAAGATGCAAGCAGAGATCACAGACTTGGCACAGGTGTCCACATCCAATCTGTAGTTTCTAGAACCTCCTAAGGGCCAAAATGGATCTTGCAGACAATGCCAATTGCATGCATGCGAACTCTTCAGGAACATTGTGAGGACATGGGACCACAGTACCAGGGCTTGAAGAGATCAGCTGGTGAGGATCTCATACAGACAAGTAAAGGGACTCCAGCAGGGCTAGAGGAACACCACAGTAAGCTTAGAGCTGCATCAACTGGGGTCTGCTCAGAAGCTGAAGACTCAGAGATACAGTATTAGCTCTCTGGCAATATAACATGTCCCAAAGCACCATTTTCTGTAAGGCCAAAGGTTAAGCAGGTAGTTTCACAGAGGCATTGATCTGACATAGCTTCACGATCCTTCTCTAAGAAGATGAGCAGGGATGTCAAATTAACTCACAGAACTCTTTTTGGCTGCTTTATTTCCAGGATTTATCCTTTAAGGGGGTGGCACAACTTTCCTACAAAGTACTTGGCATGTCATGCCTCCTCCTAGCAGGATTACTCTCTGCATCCAATGTTCCTCAACGGCCATGCTTCATGAAATTTAACAAGCAGCACAGGAAAGAGCTGATATAGCATTCAGGTCTTGTTCTGCCTCCACATGCAACAGCAAACTTCACAGGCACTGGAAATTACACTACAGCACTCCCTCCTGTAGGAACGTGTTCCCATACAGGACAGAATGGACCCATGGGGAGGGAGGCTGCAGTTCCCAGGGTACAGCATCCCCTTCACTACTGCCTCACCTGCACGTCTCAGTGTTAGGCTGACAGAGTAATCCTGACTGAAGTGCCACCTGCCAGAAACAGACACAGCACCACAGATACAGTACCTGCTACTGTCAGAGGAATAGTTACCAATGCCACTGTACAGTACAAAGCACCCACGTCTCAATGAATTGTTGTAGTAGGCACCTGAGATAAGATCACCACCGTCCTAGGCTAAAGTGTGCACCTCTGTTACTGTCTAGTGGCTTTTGTGGTTTCTAGTGAAAAGTTGCCCTTAAAAGTATTCAATGTGAGTTAACGTAAGAGTGTTCAAATTTATCCACAAAAGCCACAGACTATTATTCTAGGTTATGGTATTTGCTTTGTCATTCCTCAGGACATCTCGAGTATAAGGGCAACACACCAAATAACACTTAATTTCACTGTGCTTCTGTCCTGAAATAGTTACACAGCAAAGCAAGTCATAAGTGCATCAAGGCCTAACATGAAGCTTGTCTGAGCAATCAAACAAACAAACTCTGACACCCTCCCACAGAAAGACTATTGGCCAATGAGCTACTCCAGGAAAATCCCGCCTTTTGGCAGAAATCTCAAGATACATAACAAATAGGAAGTTATGCACCATCACTGAACAGATCATTTATCATTAAACCCCAAAGTAACAGGAGAGATGCTCCTGCCCAACTTAAAAATTCACTGTGAATTTAGGGCTCTAACCCTAAATGGCAGCGATGAGCAAAAGTTAGTAATCAAATAGTTACAGAAGTGTCAGGCTGAAAGGAATCTCCCATGTACTACCACATCATCCCCCTGGGCTGAGACACACTTGAGAACATCTTATGCATATGTCCAATCTGACCTCAAACTCCTAGTAGCCTATTCCAAGGTTACTTTACCTTTACAGCTTGAGCCCTGCATAGGACCACAAAAATGATGAAGGGAACACAGCATCTTTCATACAAGGAGAGGCTGCAAGAGCTGGAACTCTTCAGCCTGGAGAAAAGAAGGCTCGGGGAGATCTTATAAATGTTTACCTGATGGGAAGGAATGAAAAAGAGGAAGCCAGACTCTTCTCCATAGTGCCCACTAACAGGACAAGGGGCAACGGGCACAAACTGCAACACAGGAAATTCCATCTGAACACAGGAAAACACTTCGTTACTCCGAGAGTGGTCAAAGACTGGAACAGGTTGCTCAGAGAGGTTGTGAAGTCTCCACCTGCAGGGACATTCAAAACCTGACTGAACGTGGTCTTGAGCAACCTGCTTTCTCTGACCATGCTTCAGCAGGGAAGTTGGACTAGACGATCTCAAGAGGTCCCTTCCAATCTGAACAAGTCTGATATGTTCTGAAGTTTCATTTGCGGTTTCATCAGCACAACAGAAGAAAGCCAGGAAGTTAATTCAATTCCTTGACATGTACAGGAGGGAGAATGATAACAGCTTACGTGTTTTCCGTTATGCTATTTCCCTCCCAACAAAAGCTCACTGCCTTGATCTCTGGTATCCCTCGATGAGCCCCTCACTAGGTGGAGTAACATTCCAGCTCTTCCTCATCTACAGGGCTCCAGCAAAATTCTCAACTTCCTTCTAACTGCCCACTGTCCTCCATATACACCACATGCTCCCTTACACCCACTTCTTATCCTCCTATTTTGCAAGAAGCTTGCTGGTACTGATCTCTCGTTCTTGTCCATTTCATTGTTTGAGAGCTCTGCTCAGCCAAGGCTGCACTTGTCCTTCAACAGCAGGGTTCATAGCTGCCCTTACACTCAGTTATCACCTTAGCAATCTCAGGCAGACGTCAACTTCCCTGTTTTTTTCCCTGCAAGAGTTTGCTTGGGTACATAAAGTTCAAAGCCACTGATTAATTAGTAAATGCTTTGAAAAATCAACTTTTAAAGCAGGAAATTTGAAAATTTTCAAGACAACATAGGTAGGAGCTGAAATAAACTGGAGAAGTTGAAATGCACGTAGTACAAAACAGATGTCAACTGAGCTTTGAGAACACAGGAGGAAGAGAAAGGTCACTGACTCCAACTGTGCAGCACAGACTCCCAGCTGCCCAATACCCACCGCACAGCATGCTGTGATACCACAAGCCAGACAAGAGGACTTAAGCAACAGGCTGTTCACTGCACCCTGGCCGGTGACTATACCCTGCCGGACCTGAGCTGGTTTGTACAGTGCCATCCTGAGCACCTCCACATCCCTAGTACAGTTATTGCATAGCCTGAAAAACTTCCCCACAGACAGCAGGAGTGCCTGTAAACAGAAATCTTCATGCCCTCTGTAGTTTGACAGGATTGAGAAACCGTAGAATTAAAAATGTCCTATCTACAAGAGAGCAAGGGTCAGTGTCAGCACACAGCTAGTTCTCAACAAGGCTAGATGAGTGGTTCCTCATTTGTGAATTTGTACTAAACTAACAAAAATTAAAATAACTTTCAGCGTGTGATGTCTGGGGGTGTCATGTTCCCATGATGTATTAAACAAACCACAGCCTAACAGCTGCACTAGAAGCAACAGCATAGCCCGAACAGGGCCAGTGTGCAAGCTCTGGAGAGGTATTTGCCCTCACCATGTCCTGTGTCATATGCTCCACTAGCTCAGGATTCAGCTATTAGGAAGCTGAAGTTTGGTCATTTTTGCATCAGGCTTAGTGCTGACAGAAGTACTGGTGAACACATGTGGACAGAAGTACTTCCCAGAGGAAGATACCCAGACAATTCATTTCAGATATGGTCATAAACTTTCTCTGCTAAGTGGTGTAGGAATCGAAGGCTGCCTTACTCAGGAAAAATTCACAGTCTGCTGTAGAGAATGGACTTAACTGAGACCTTCTAAGAGCTCCTGACTTCAAAGTCTTCATCTAAAAATCCCAACAATGAAATCCTGGGAGCAGAGCACAGGCTGTGTTTCTCTACGGGAGAGGTCTGCTGTCTCAAATACTGTTACTTTTAAGTCACTCATGCTGGGGTTGGCTGCAACCAAAGTATAAGGCAGATGCTAATTTTTATTACCAACCAAGAAGAAAGTTTTCACAGTTTCACCCAAAAAGGGAACTATGTACACCTGGGATTGTCTCCGCTTCAGAGGAAGCATCAGAACATTTGCATTTGAGGCAATTCACAAAACTTGGTCTGTAGAGTCACGCGATGGAAGAGGTCACCTAGTCATTTTTTTTCCCCACACAGAGGTAGGATCTGACACATTCATCCAAATACTTTTGCTATGAAACCAGCCTATCTTAAGTAGGTTCTTCCTCCACAAGATTCAGTAACAGCGGATGGCTTGCCTTGGCAACTGCTCTAATGTGCCTGAAGAAAAAGCCTGACATTACTCAACTCTTGCATGCAGCTGACAGCTCACATCAGGTAGGGCTCCTGTACAGTAACAGAAATTCTGAATCTTTGTGTACAAACTATTTTGAAAATGCTACAGCAGACTCCACAGCAAATGAGGGTTTTTTTTATCTTTTTTTCTCTCAAATATTTTCTAAATATACTGAAGTCAGTTTGAGATCAATGTATGCTTGTTCGAGTGAGAAAACAGAACATAAGCTGATTTTTTTGTTATGTAGAAACAACAACAAAAATCCAAAGCACAATTTCCCTTTCAAAACACCATTTACATAAAGCTAAAGCACAGTTTTTTTCATTGCATGCTAACTTTCAGCAGAGATGACACCTCTGGAGAAGGACTATGCATCCAACTGTGAAAAATCAGACTGTAGTCCCTTACCCCAAAGAAGTTTTGCCATAGATGTATGGCAGCCAGCCCACTAAACAGCCAGGTACACAAGATGTACTTCCCTGGCTGCTCAGACAGACAGCATAGCGCTACCAGTAAGACTCACTGCCCCTTCTCAGGGTGGGCTCTGAGAAGTGCTGGGAAGATCCAGCACCCAGGTCCCCTGGGGACAGCGTGCTGAGGGGCAGCCAGCTGTACACAAAGAGAGCTAGCTCACCTGTGGAGAACCACTTGAAGCAGAGGAAGAGAGTCAGGTCAGCTTAATACAATTCACTGACTGCATACAACATCAAAGAGAATGCAGGCAGCTCTTTAGTTGGCAAGGCTCTGCATTCAGTGCACCACTGCTAACAGATATGCTTTCCCAGCATAAAAATCAGATTTTTGGTTCTTCTCTTTGATAAACACAGCTTCTCTCAATAGAGAGAAGCAGTTGATCCAGAGTGGTTTCCAGCTGATCCATTCTCACACCCATCCCCCTTCCCTTCACCTCAAATTCTCTTTGATTTTTAATGTGTCCAAAATAAGCAAGATGGGTGAAAGCCTCTCACTAGTAGGGATCCACTTTACTACTTAAAACCTCCTGCTACAGCCAGTCCATCTAATGAAGGACAGAGACATGCACACTTCCCACTCCACCTGCAGCCCGGGAAGCAGGAACATTTCCTCTGCCCAGTGTTGTGCGTTGTTCACTCAGAATGCAGCAAGCCATAAAAGACTGTTGTGAGCTGGCTCCGGGAAGAGACTTCAGGATCAACATCCCTCTGTAGTCTCACACACTCTTCAGCTACACTAGAACTTACTCCTACTCTGGCCTAAAATAACTCAGACAGTCTTCAGACATGTTAAGTGAAAACATCAACACTAGTAATCAGGGGAGATGTTGTTTAAACCTCCCAAATTTTGAATAGCATACTTAAAATCAATAAAATATTGGTGCGGTGCTCTAGACCCAAGTTTGCAGGAAAACAGTAACTAAACATTTACCTTTCCCAGAAAGTGTCAGAAAAGCTAATTTAATCTCTGGTCAGTTTTATTTTTCAGAGTACCAAAGCTCAGCCACTGTTTTCTGGCTTCTTCCAGGCTGAAAGCAAAGGAGCCAGACCACTTTAGCCCTAACTTCTCCATTGGGAAACCAAGATGTTTTAGGGGTGTTTGAAAGGGAGATGCAAACTTTAGTTTATGCAGGTTTTTAAAAAATACTAGGAAACATCTGTTGTCACCTGGTTACCTGAGAATGCCATCTTCAGCACAATCCCTGAGTCATCTTTTTTCAGGAGGACTGTTTTGGCCAAGATCATGACTTTCAAAATTTATTTTTACTGTGATAAATTTTTCATCATGATTATTGCTGTTGTTATCCTGGTATAAAGCACCTTTATGCACACAACACCAGATACACTAGAAGACTGCACTGCTTCATTTATGCCACTAAATACAAATAAATCTTAACCTGAGATGCAACCATAGGACTCCAATCCTGCTAAGGCTGACAAAGAACACTATAACCNTCTTTGCATTCATTTCAACAGAAACTATGAGAAAGAAGTACCACACACTCCTCTGGAGTTTAGGAACATTCAGACTGGTAATCTCCCCTAAATTAGATCAGGCATAAAGAAATTAGGTTGCAAAACTTCCTAGTTTACAAGGGTTGTGCAATTTGCTTTAGTTTTCTATTTCTGTAAAACATGTTACCAGTGTTAAAATAAGGATAAACAATATCACGTATCTCCCTTCTCCAACCCCTGACCAGGAAGCACAACTCCTTGGCTGCTACCTTACCTTCTGAAATAGCCTTCTTGACAGCTGCAAGGTAAGCATCAGGCTCATCATCATTTGTGAGTTCTTGCCACTGAGACCAGTCCTTGAAAAAGGTCACATAGTCATCACAGTCTGTAACACCGCAGAACAGCTTGACTACTTTGTACGGGGGCCATAAAGCTTCCTGAAGGCTCTGCAGGACGGGAGGGAGATAAAAACTCTGCACCAGCTCAGCAGATAGCAAAAGGATGATGCTTCGACTTCTGTTGAACAGGTCCAGCTCCTGGTGGGAGATGGCAGACTCGCCTTCCAGCTGGTAGCTCAGAATCCGATGCTTTCGAATGTGCCGAGTAAAGAGGAAGAGGTTCTGGAGGTACTGACACCATTCAGTGGCGTCACTTGCATATACAATCAGCACATCATATCCTCCAGGGGTTCCTGTAGAAGTGCAAAATGATCACAGGGAGGAGGATTAAATTCAAAGCAAGAACTGACCCACAGCTTTGCAGCAAAAACCCCACAGGGCTGTCCCTATAATTCATGTTAGAAGCTCCAAAGCCCTTGAAAAGAACAGTAGATATATCCAAAGTGAGGTGTTCACAGCAACAAAGCAATTCTAAGGGTGGTTGAACTCCTACTTGCATTTACCCCACTAAAATTTAAGTAGTTTTTTCATTCTCAAAAATCTTCCTATGAAGAAGGGGATTTCCTGTGTAGTTTCAAGTGAAACAAACCACATGTGGAGATTTACAGATTTAAAGCATGTTGAAAGGAAAAAAAAACCCCACAAAAAACTCAACCTCCAAAACAAACTAGCTTGAAAAGGGGAGTTCATCTTTGTGTGTGAAGTGAAAGCATTTCAGGCAACTATAGGGTCTCTGCAACACAACTGTAGACCATTACACGCTCAAGTGGAATATACACTAAACGTAGCACCCTAAAAAAAAGGCAGGCCTTTATTTAAGCAACATCCCACAATGCTTACAGAAAGTCTCTATAGCTTCCATGGTGTTACACATTTGCTCTCATTGCAGCAGAAAGCAAACTGCCCGCAAAATATATGTGCAACTGAAGGGTACACCAGCCCCAGTGCTTGCAGCACAGCAATTCTATCATTCAGACTTCAGACACTTTGCAAGCCTGTGTTAGAGTCCTTCCCCAGAACTGTCATACCAAGGTTTCCCAACCATTTTGGCATGACAAACCCTCTCTTCAGAGGGAAAAAAAAACTAATACAGTAGTGGTGGGAATAACACAGCCCAAAATACACTCGCCAAAGTTGACTTATTCCATAATTCTCTGGAGACAGCTCCTACCTACACACTCCTGCATTACTGTGCTCTGGAATGAAAGCACTTTTAAAACTACTTCCCCCTTGCTAAGATGATCACATGCAGATTGAACGAGTATGACATGATGGAGTGCTCTCTCATCAATCTCAAGAAAACTTTTAAGTCTAAATTTAATTTTCCCATTCACCTGTGAAGACGTTTACCCAAATTTGAAATTTACCATGGGACTGGAGCCATAATCCTCAGTGCTGAGCACTTCAAATCTTATTAGCAAATTGTCATCTTCTAATTCCAGTTTGACTCTTTAAAAGTGTCAACGTTTCCAAACCACCTCCATCCAGAAGCAAGCAAAGGCAGATTTTTCTAATTAAAGTAGAAGGCAATGCCTGAAATTTGGCATGCCAAAAAGAGCATCTGCAGAGAGTGAATTTACCAGAATTGAAGATGATGGTTTTGCAGTCACCTTATTAAAATTCAACCAAAATTGAACAGCCTCCAAAGACTCCATTCTGCCACCTTCCCCAGAACCTTCATTAAGCAATGAAGGCTGAAATGATGGCTAGGCTACAGCACCCCAGCTCTAAACCATACCATTACCAACTTTAAATTGCAGTTGAGCTGAAGTGGTACAGTTGAGAAGTAAAGCATGGAAATGTGCTCTGTGCTCAACCAATAGCATTAGGGTTACCTACATAAATGGAAAGTCTCTAGCAGTGGAAGGAGGATGTACTAGCTATGGAGAAAGTGGACACTGCAGTTCAGCAGTATTCACGAAGACAGCTGCATGTTTCTGTGTGAATACAGCTCTTGAACCCCAGATGGAGGCTTGTAGGAGACAGCATTCTCAGTGGACGAGATCCAGCAAATTCATAAAGCAGACAAACAGACCTTTGTTAAGAGTGCAGAACTGCTGTGAAAAAAGATGGCTTCCACACCTGTGAGAACACCACTATCGCCAAAGTATTGCTTCTGGTTGAATACCACCTGACAAAGATGACAGAATCACATGGGCAGAAACAGGAAAAACAAGCAGAATTCAGATCAGTTGTTTTATTCCAGAAAGGAAGGAATACCAGAGACTTCTGCTTCCAGTGCCACATGCTGATTTACATGTGGCACAGTGGGAAAGGGCAGCACAACTATCTACCAAGAACCGAGCACGTGCACCGCAGCACAGACAGCTGAGCCTGACCTCATCCGATAGTGAGATGATGCAGCAACGTTGTTAAGACAACAAGATGTGCCCCGGGGCTCCTAAAGTCCTACCCTGGCATTTTCTGGGAGAATTCCCACCTCTGTACTCTGGGGAAAGCAGCAGTGGCCTCCAGGGCAAACAGCAGTGGCCTCCAGGGCATTTTAACATTCTGTAAAATCGAACACCTAATCCTACCACGCATTTTTAAAAAGTTTCTGCGACTAAACCTGTTAGCAAACAGGCCCTTCTCCAGTCTTTCAATGAAAGGAAGCAGCTGTGCTTGGAGAGGGCACAGGGTGCGAAGAAGTCATTGATTTTAAACATGCATTGTGCTGTAGGGGCACTAAGTGTTCGAGAAGCCTCCCTTCTCGGATATGTAGGCAAAAGATGTAAATCTGACAGACACTCTGCAAGTTCCCTGCCAGCATTTATATCCCCAGAGACAACATCACCCAGAGCAGTGTAGCCTCTGCAATCACTAGGAAGGAACTTCACCTAGTGTTTAGGAATGGTATCGATTCCCTAGATAGCACTTGCTCTACCAGCAGCACATCGTTCCCCTTAACAGAGCTGTGCCAGCTCTCCCCTGAACCCTTACCACATCTCCTGTTGCCTTTTACGCTTCTAGGATAAACTGAGGAACAATGCTTTTAAAAGAAGAACCGAGAAATAAAATTACCGACTCCACTTTTAGAGTGAAGGAAACTCTCCATGTTCATAAGCAAAAATACTGGAAGTGGGTCTTGAAGAGCTAAATAAACAAGTTAGCAACAGGATTGTTTCAAAGAAAACAAAAATCTAGAAATAGTTTCAATTGCAACATCCCCTTCTTTTAAAAGAAGGATGACACATGACTCGCTTTCCTGGATCATGCAATTATTTGTCTAACCAATTACCTTCCCTGTCCAGTCCTCAGGGAAAAGTATAATAAAGGGAGAATACAGAATGTTTCAGGGAGTTTTTCCCAGAACTCTTCACACATCAGTTAGAGAAAAACTCACAGAGCACACTTCAAAGCACAATGTAAACTTTGTCTGTTGTACACACACAAAGAAATCCCTAGGTGAACACCAAGCATTTTATTTCTTTAAACCCTGACCCTAGATGGATGTTTTGACAGTGCATTTGACAGGGTTGTTTTGGAAAAACAAACACAAGGAAGCCTTCAATTCAAGTAAGAAAGATATGAAAGATATGAACAGTATATGCAATAGCAAGATGAAAAAAGATTTGTGCCAGCCAACCATTTCAAAAATCTTTCACGCTCTCAAGTGTAATCTAGTTTAAATTTTAACAATACCTTGTTTCTGCATTCCTAAACTTAGGGTATAAAAGTGACTTTTGCTTCTGTTTGCAAAATGTCAGCACTATTAATAATATTGCAGAGCATGTTTAACTATTTATTTAATAGAAAAAACATCCAGCTGGTGTTCTCTTGCAGTTTGCAATGGTAAAACATAACCTTTGGACTCCTTTCCAGCTGTAACTGCCTCTTCAGTGTTTAGTTGCCCGCTCCATTAGACAGCAATGACAAGACTGATGAGATTACAAACCAGTACTGTAGAAATGCCTAAGACCTCTAACTGAGGTGGAAGGTCCACAGACCAAATAGCACAGAGACAGAACATGATACAAAACTTTCCCTAGCTTATAATGCACACAGAATGGAAGGGAACGAAGCAATTCAGTCAAAATCACTGAAGGCTCGTGGCAAGAGAATAAAAGTATCCTACAGTGATAGACTGTATCATGCCTTCATAGTCTCTCTCTAAGAAGCAAAGAAATCAGGCTCATCTTCAGACCACGTTTGGGAGTAATGAGGTGACAAACTTTGAGTTCTGAGCAAACATGGGATAGTGGCTTATTGCCATATCATCAGGTTCTGGTTACCACTGAAATAGCTAAAGAACACTGTGGGAAGCTGGCATATCGACTCTGGGTAACACTACATCTTGCCCACTTAACACTTCCCAAATTTGAATCAGATGTCATCAACTGTTATTACCTATTATTTCATTCTATATGCCAAAAGATTTGACCTTTTTCAATTTATAGATCATAAATAGTTTTCCATTGTACTTGTGGGTCCCATAAAGCAAATTCAGGGCATCTAATAAAATACAGCTTTTCTGTGTCACTTTTCGCATCCCTCTCCTAAGTAGACCAAGACTTCTCCTTGTCCACAGATCAGGGAAAAAACTGACAGACAAAATCTATACTCCAACTCAGACAATTATATGCAGTGGCAAGCAAATCTATTCTTATTTGCTAGATCAAATTCACCTCAAATCCTGACTAAATGAAAAAGCGCTACATAGCTTGTTATCAGTCTGCGTTGGGATTCACGTGTATGGAGGATACACGAATACGGCCGTCCAAAATATCAGTCCTTGATAGAGGGGGATTCACTTGCTATGAAAGACAATTGCCTATGATATAAATGAAACCCAAACCCAAGGTGTCTTAATAATCAAATTCTTAAGAGAGAGAGTGCTTCCAAGAGGTGTTAAAAGCTGCTGGTGGGCCATTAACAGAAGTCCTCAGCACCTTTCATATTTCAGTGTCTGAAGTGTGTGTATTTAAGTGATGTATGAGGAAATGAACGCATTCTCTGCCTAGCTGGAATGCATAACAAAGTAATCATAATCACACGCAATAATTATTAACATCCTAGCGAAACCTCTCACTTTGACTGGAACAGAAAACCTTCACTTTATTTAAAGTGCTGCAAACAAGCAAGAGGAAATAGCAGAATCAAAGTAGATAAAAGTTTTGCGAACCAAACTTCAGTGATAGGAACACGAGATTTGCATTATGATATGTGAATCTAAAGTTGTTCTACTTTTAAGAGTCTCTGTGAAATCACCTTCTGTTTATAAGGAGAAAAGTAGTTTTGCCCACAAGTCTCCTGAGGCCTCCATTTAGCTTATTTTTACATCACAAGGAGATACGCCTCAGTGAAACACTAACGTTACTTCACACCCTGAGAATGGCACGTTTTTCCTTTTTTAGATGAAACGCATACACTTCTCTGCAGGGAGGGGAACTTGCAAACTGGGCACTAGCAAGACTTACACAATATAGGCTAAACCCCCTCTCTCCCTGGAGTTCGCAGCTCTATTCTAATCAGTTTTACCTGCACATATGTTAGCTAAAACATTTTCATTGATGGCAACCTAGCTCTCAGTTTGTTTGTGATCCTCTCCCATTGCGGCGAGGGGCATCAAGCCATACCCCAAAAAGGAAGTATGCAAATGTTGGGGGACAAAGCAGTATTTAGGAAGAACTGAATTCTCTACAAAACGTCACAGAAAAATATCTAGGTGGTAATGGCTGAGCAGGGACAGATTCCTCTACAGAATACCCTCCCTCAGAGCTAGCCGAGCTGCCAGCAAGCACCAAGTGCGCTCAAGACACCGGAGAGCTCTGCCAGCACCTGCCCTGAGCCCAAGCCAAGTGAAGCAAGACAAGGCAGAAAGCGCAGCAATCTGGCCGCGAACAAAGCAGCCAGGGCTGCTCCGAAGGGCCCCGGGGCTCCCCTAAACTCGGGGAGGGGACGCTCCTTCCCCCTTCCCCAGCGGCGGAGGAGCGCCGGGGGCGAGCGCAGCCGCACCGCCTCCCAGGCGGGAGCGGGCAGGGGGCGGCCGGCAGCCCGCCGCGCTCCTCTACCTCCCCGCTTACCGGCGCCGAGGTGCCGGACAGGTCGCTCACGGGCTGGGCTGCCGCGGAGAGCCTCGGCTCGCCGAGGCACAGCACGGCCGGTGAGAGAAA
>VZSZ01007069.1:370-13585 GCA_013398815.1 Ibidorhyncha struthersii | reverse complement strand
GGTGTCTCCCTCCGGCGCCAGCCGCCGCCTGGCCTGGCCCTCGCCTCGTAGAGGCGCCAGCTCGGCCTTTCTCCCTGTAGGTCTCCGGCGGCCAAGAAGAGAAAGCTCGTTCCCAACGGCTCCCAGGCGAAGAGGAAACCGCCCTCCAGCAGCGATGACAGCTCCAGCGAGGAGGACGAGACCCCCCCAGCCAAGAAACCAGGTGAGGTTTGTGAGCGGCCCCGGGGCAGGTCAGGGTTGTGTCTGGCATTGGCTCCCCGCCTGCATGTGGAGCTCAGCCGCTCGTCCGAGGCCCGTCAGCAGCTATCAAGGACTGGGTTTGCATCGACCGATCTTGTTTCTGGCAGGTCTTTTGCCCATGGTGGGTAGGGTATGTTCATCCTAGCGAAAGGTGATCTCTTTATCCAGGGATAATTTAAGCACATCAGGGTTTGCGTCCACTGAAGGGTTCAGCCATTCTGTTCATCTGTTTTGGCCAAAATTGATGAAGGTGTTTTTTTGAGTTTTGAAGGTGCTATTGAAGAAGCACCTTCATTACCTTGTCTGTATTGAGACTGTGCTTTCTGAACACTTATTGATAGGATATGTCAGCAGGGTTACTCCTGCGTGCTTCAGCACATTCAAATTATGTGTTGATTTAAATACTGAGTGAAATTGGTTTTTTTGAGTACATGTAGATTGGGCTGATACTCGCTTTGTGGGAGGTAGGTACCTCATGATTTTTTCTACTCTATTTTCCAGGCACTCTCAGTTTCACTGAGAGCTTCAAAGAATGGTTTCTTATCCTGCTGTTGTAGGAAAACTGATTCAGGTTTTACAAGTGATTTCACATTTGTTAAAATATGCATAACTTGACAAAACTTCTGCATGGCTAGGATCCTTACTCACCTGCTCCTTGTGTGAGGTTGCTAACCTCCTTTCTCTCAAGCCTGTGTCCTACTGCTACCAAAAAATATGTCCCTCCACTGCACTTCGTATGTGGTGAGCCGTTCCTGGTGTTGTTCTTACGCCTTGCCTTGATCGTAGTGTACGCAAGTTTGTATCTAGCAGCAGATTTGCAGGAGAGAAGGAGTAGATGGGGAGAGGGAGAGACACACAAAGAAATCTGGTCTTCAACTTGAGCCATCCTAAAGCTGAATTTGAACTTACATCTGATTTTTATTTGATAAGGACAGTTGCAAATGTAACTTGAGGCAAAATTATTTCTTTTGCTCCGTGTTATTAAAAAGAAATCAGTAACCAGGAAGAGTAGATTTGGCTAAAGCATATTAAGCAAAGTGTCTGGAAGCTTAACACAGCATTGCAGTGGTTCTCTTTGGAAGTCTGTGCTTGTTCAGTGGGTTTTTGTAAGCTGGAAGGTATGTAGACCCAGTTAATGTTATCTCAGTTTGTGGGGACGCTTTCCTTGCGGGGTGTCCTTTCTGATGATAGAAGTCTGCACTTAAATGTGTATTTTTGGAGTTGTCCGCTGCACGCTGCTCAAGAAACAAAAGTCAGTCGTGGTTTAATGATCTTAGTGTATCCTCTTCTTCTGATACCCACTAGTGCAGGATACAGGTACATGAAAGTTTGAATTAACTTATCATCAATGTGTGCTGTCCCTTATTTTCAGCTAAAGCAGCAGCTGCGCCCAAGGCAAAAGCAGTTCCTCCAGCCAAGAAGGCAGAGAGCAGCAGCGAGGACTCCAGTGATGATTCAGATTCGGAGGAGGAAAAGAAGCCAGCAAAGGTCAGCTTTTCTGTCCAGCCTCTTTAATGCATGTTTGACAGTGGCGGGTAATAGCAAATTCGGTCAGCAGAATGCTCTCTGAAATTGGGCTCACTCTTCCTGAACTGTGAAGTGCCTAGACAGCTGCAGGTGCAACATACGAAGACATTCCTGTAGTGGACAGGGTGCCATTTGGACTGGTCCTGTGAAAAATTAGTTTTGTGTCCAGCACTTGCCTTGTTTCGTATCCAAGTCTGCTCCTTGCTTTTATCCTAAGACTGCCAGGACTTACTTCTTTGCAGAGAAATATTTATTTACAATCACTAAAATAAATGCGATCTTTTTCTCTATATATGTGTATATATAAGAAGAGAATCTTCTCTCCTTTTTCTTGCTGCAGTCATGATCTTGAGAAGGGGGGGTGAAGAATGTACACTAGAGGAGAGCAACCAGAGTTGCCCAGCCAGTATTTTCGGTTTTCAAACTAGTGTGATCTGGAGAAGGAAGAGAGCAGTGCCAGCCCCAGAGCTGCCCCCTTTTGAGGAGGCAGAACTGGAGACTGAAGTGCAAAGAAAGTCTCACATGGACTGCTGGGAGGTTTCCCAGAGCCAAATTGTTATCCAGGGATTTTCAGGCCTTAACTGTTAGACGGAGTGGTGTTTCCAAATCAAAATGGCAACCTCTGTGAAAGGCAGCTATTTATACTCTCTGTACGTATGTCCTACTCATCAGCCTCTTTTTCGTGAGTACAAGAGCTAATCAGTTTTCCCTTCTGTTGTTTAGAAAGGCGCAAAACCCATGGTGAAGCCAGCTGGAACCAAAATTCAGCCTCCGAAGAAAGCAGAGAGTTCCAGCTCTGACTCAAGCAGCTCAGATGAAGAAACACCGAAAAAACAGCCACCAAAACCAACAACACCTAAATCGGGTACCTCTTACTGTGTATCATGAGTCAAAATACAAAACCAGGAAAGCCAGGGGAGGAATGATGTGGGCTGTACCTGCATGCAAAGGCATATGTATTAACGTAGCAGTCTGAAAATCTGCTGTCAGTGCCATTTGCACTCCAGTGCAGTCTGCTTCTGACATGGAAGAGGTGTAGAACTGATGGCAAATAAAACACAGGGTCCCAAATGCTGCATTGTTTTCATAAGTAGCTGTAATCAGCAACCTTAACTGCTTAAGTTGTGCTTTTGCCAGTGTCTTCCCCTCAAAGAGCAGGGAAGAGCTTTACTTAGCCTTTAGTCGTGGAACTTCCAATGAGGTAGAATAGTAAGTTTTCTGAAAACTTTCTCTAATCTTGCAGTAGGATAAAACAACAGTTTTGCAGTACTACCTTAATCTGCCCTATTGGCTCCCTGTGGTTCTTTTCTGTCTATGTTACTTTATGCTGAATGTAATTGCTTCTCATCTACGGTAGCATGTTTTCTAATGTCCCTTGTTACTTACCTCAAAAGGAAATAAAGCTGCCCAGGTGGCCACCAAGGTGGTCAATGGAAAAGCAGCAAGCAGTAGCAGCAGTAGTGAAGATTCAGATGAAGAAAAGGCTGCACCGAAGAAGGTAAATTAGACCATAAAAAACTTCCTGAACACCGTAGAAGTCTAGTAACTGGATGTATCTATGTCTTGCACGGACTGTGAAATGTGTAGGCAAAGGCACAGACTACACAGATGCTGTGCACAGCATTTGTAGCTCTTATACCTCCTTCTCCTTTATACAGTGAGATTTTGTGTTCTGGCACCTCTCCATGCACTGGCTTTCTTCCCTAATACCTCCTTCCTGCTTCCTCTGCTCCTTCCTTTTACAGGAAAACATCTCATTGCGTCATAACTGTATTGTAGTCTCCATTATATGTTCACTTTTCTGTGACTCTTGTGCTTAGCTGTCTGTAACTTTGAGTTTTCCATGAGGGAGTGTTTAAAAATGTTTGCTACAACACAAAAATGATCCTAGTTGTGTTTAATCAAGTGGCAGTTGCTACCATTTCAGTCAGTTCTGTGCCCCTTGGTCAGAGGAGCTCCTAATTAGGAATATACGCAGCAGAAAACAACAGCAGAGTGGCCAGAAAGATCATGATGCTCATCTGTTTCCTAAAAGCTGCATTTGAGAATCTTTGTTAATCTTTCTCCCTTTGTCTTCAGAATTTGCTGTCTTAAGTGAGGTGTAGAGTTAAACAAGATCCACATCCAGCTGTCCCCACAAGACTTTTGTAACTTCTTTTTTAAATGTGTATTTCTTTCCTTCTTACGATAAGGCTGTTCCCAAGAAATCACCTCTGCCAAAACCTGCAGCCACTCAGGCATGTCCAGGGAAAAACAAACGTGCTAAGGAAAGTTCCAGTAGTGAGGACTCATCTGACAGCTCAGACGATGAAAAGCCACCTGCAAAACAAAAGCCAAAGTCTGGTAAGTACTAAATACCATTGCTGCTATGTGGGAGGATACTTTCTGCTAGTCCCACTGTCCCAGGAGAAGCATGGGCAGGGCACAGGCGTGTCTTGCACACAAGGTTCCAGCTGGTGGTAGTATTGTGAACCAGAAATACAGCAGCTCTTTTCATGTGTGCTGTTGGGGCTAAGCTTACAATTCAGCTCCTCCATCAGTCAAGGGATGGGGCATGAGAGAGATTGTGACAAACTGCTTGGTTTGCTGCATATCTTCTATTTGGGTAGTGTTTGAGTACATTCTTCTTGCAGGTTTTGTCTCTGCCAGGATTTGGGAAGTAATTTGACAGTGGTTTGTTTTTTCTGTAGCTGCAGCAATTTAAGCTTTTTTAGGGTTTTTTTTTGTGAAGCATGCAATCCAGCTGATGGGCTAAGTGGGCCTCTGTCCAATATAGTACAGTGCTTTTAGGATTCCAGTAGAGAGCTGACCTGGGTGAAGGATCAAGCATCGAAACTCAGTCTGATTCTCTAAACAGAGGGTTTGAGAAGGCAGTAGATGAAAACAATCAACAATTGACATCTCAAGTTGTTTTACTCTGAAAAATTTTGGTACCGCAAGCTCCCATTCTTCTAAAATGCAGAGAAAACTTCTGCGGAGATGTTTGGCTCTGGTGAACGCCAAGTGGAGAGTAAAACTCACAGTAGAAACAGGAGGTAGCAGTGGGGTGGGTGTAACCTTTCAAATTATAAGCTCGTATCTTTAATTGTAGCTACAACCATCTCGTGTGCTGCTCGCATTATCATGTAGGCATCAGAATGCTGTGTCTTTCTTCATAGGTCAGTACAGTGCTGTACCACCTCCTCAAGCTACACAGACAAAGAAAGGCATTGCCAAGGCTCCTGCAAAAAAGGCTGAGAGCAGTGACTCTTCAGACAGTAGCGATGAGGCAGAGCAGGCGCCCTCAAAGGGAGGAGCAGGTATGTTGTGAGCAGATGAGGCTGCAGAGGACGTACTACATGGTGCGGACAATGTTTTGGCAATGTCTTGGTTTCCTTGAAAAAGCCATTTGACTTTGGTCTGTGTTGCTATTTGCTTCTCTGGAAGTTTCTGAGTAATTTGAAGGCATCCCAGACAATCCTGTGTACAACCTGTGGATCCAAACTGTGCAGGTTGGATTACTTTGCATGTGTTGGTTTGAAAAGTCATCAGCATCCAGTTTAGCGGGAATAAGCCAGACCCGTTACTGCAGCTTGTCAGGTCCCTGCTTGGCTTCCGATGTGCTGGCTGAATGGCTGGTGCGCGGAGAAGGGAGCTTTTTCACATTGTTGTGGTTTAACCCCAGCCAGCAACTAGCACCATGCAGCCGCTCACTCATTCTCCCCACAGCAGGATGGGGAAGAGAATCAGAAGGGTAAAGGCGAGAAAACTCGTGGGTTGAGAGAAAGACAGTTTAATAAGTAAAGCAAAAGCCACATACGCAAGCAAAGCAAAACAAGGAATTAATTCACTACTCCCATTGGCAGGCAGGTGTTCAGCCATCTCCAGGAAAGCAGGGCTTTCCACACGTAACGGTTACATGGGAAGACAAACGCTCTAACTCCGAATGTCTCCCCTTTCTTTCTTCTTGGGCCAGCTTTATATACTGAGCATGACATCACATGACATGGAATATCCCTTTGGTCAGTTGGGGTCAGCTGTCCTGGCTGTGTCTCCTCCGAATGTTTTGTGTACTCCCAGCCTACTCGCTGGCTGGGCAGTGTGAGGAGCAAAAAATGCCTTCTTGACTGCTTCACAACAACCAAAACCGTTAGTGCACTGTCAACAGTATTCCCATCCCAAACCCAAAACAGCACTATACCAGCTGCTGGTAAGAAAGTCAACTCCATCCCAGCTGAAACCACAACACAAATCTGAAAAGGGTTGGATCTTGGGACAAAGGTTTGGTGTAGATGTGGCCAGTTAATTTTAAACTTGCTTTTGCAGGCAAAGCAACAGTAGCTAAAACAACCCCTGCCCCCAAAAACAAAGCTGTGACCACCAAGAAGGCTGAATCCAGTTCTGACAGTGNGCCAGGTTGCTGTATAGTGGTGTGTCTGCTGAGATCCTTAGTGTATGAGCTTGAAAGCTTCACACTCTCCATAGCTGGCAAGATCTGAAATTGAAAACCAGCAGCCTGCTGTGCAGAGTGGAGTCTGACCGTGAGACACCAATGAGACCATTGGCAAGTGCAGAAAGGTCTGTGGGTTGCTGGATGGAAAGGGTGGGGCATCCTGTGTATCAGGCTTCTCCAGGAAGGTTAATCATTACACTTTTTGAGAATTTGTGTCTTCAGACTTTTGGTTTCTGTTGTCCCATTGTGTTTGGGAGAAGTTTCCAAAATAAAAAATGTTATCTCCATACCAAGTTCAAAATAGACTCAAAAGGTGCCTTCTAATGTGACCCTAGAAATGGGGGCAGTGTGCTTTGTATCTTCTGTTGATCAGGTTTAAGGTTTGCAATGCCATATTTCCTGTGTAAGTTCCTTAAGTGCTACATTTCGCCTCCAAGTTCAAGGTGATCCTCTTGTGTATCTCAACATCTCTGGTGCCACGGCAGGGACTGTGGGTGGCAGCTGCCTGTCTGTCTGGAGACAGCTAGCGCTAGACTCTGACCCCTCAACGAGTGGCAGGAGTTCTGTGTTCTCTGGGGTTTTTTTTGCCTAGTTTCTCAGAAATGGGCAAGGTTTTGATTACTGTTATTAAAGTGTTCAGAAATGTTGGAATAGATTACACTTGGCATTCCAGATTGCTGTGACACACGATACAAAGGTATATTTGTACACAGGTGTCTCCAGTCCATCCCAGACTGCTGCTAAACACATCTGATACAGGAAAGAGAAAGCTAAAATGAGATACTGTGCTGTTGCTGCCTCACTTTCCCTGCTTTGTCAATTTTATCACCTAATTTCTTACCCATTCTTTGATCTTTACCACATAGCTTCTTTTCTCAATGTTTCTTCTCCTTGTATTTGTTCTTGGTGATACCTGTACTTTCTCCAGTTCCTTATTCTGTACTACTACTCCTACATTATTCTCCAATTATCTGCTTCCATGTGCATGCATTAGTGAATGAAGAACTTATACTGCTTGTTTCCACTTCCTCACAACAAAGAAGATACGTGGAAAGTTGAATGCTGTCCCCTGGCTATTCAAGTGTTTGTCAAATGCTGTTTATTGCCAGTTATCTAGTGGCTCAGCCTTGGGCCATAGCCCATTTTGCTCTTCACTTCCCCTTAAGTTATGTACACGTTGTTACTAATTTGCTCCAGAGGCTTATTAACCTGAAGAACATCCTCTCTTTTTTTTTTTTTTGTTTTGTTTAGATTCCAGCTCTGAAGATGACAAGAAGAAGGTAGGGAGTAAGGTCCCAGCTAAACAACCTGTGATAAAGAATACTTCCAAACCAGCAAAAGTAGCTGTCAAGCCTGGACAAGCAAAGAAAGACTCCAGTTCCTCCTCGGACAGCTCAGGTATTGGGGTAGGAGAAAAGGAGAATTTCCACATGCACGTTGTGCTTGCTTAGACCTCTGCGTTTCTAGGCATGAGGGTGCAGTTGGACAGGAACACTCATTGCAGTGCTGTTTCAAGCAGCTAGTGAAGTGCACTGTATATCAACATTGAATCTGTACGTTAGCTTCATGTTGAAGGAATGGGGCTTAAGCCTTGATTATCCTTTTCCTTTCCATTCTAGATTCTGACAGCTCTGACAAGAAGGCCCCTGTGAAGCCCACAACTAAAGCCACAACCCCTGCAACAAAGAAGTCACAAGCTGCCACAAAGAAAGCACAAAGTAGCTCTGATTCAGATAGCAGCTCCAGCAGCTCTGAGGATGAGAAGAAGAAGAAAGGCACTCCTGCTAAATTAGCTGGCAAAGTGGGTAAACCAGTGTCCAAACCTTCTACCCCAGCTCCCAAAGCAGGCACTTCTGACTCTGATAGCTCAAGCAGTGAAGAAGAAAAGAAGCCAGCAGCAAAACCAGCCGCCAAATCTACAGGGGTGGCAAAAGCAACTGTGGGGAAGAAGGCAGCTGCTTCTAGTAGCAGTAGCAGCTCGTCTGATAGTTCCAGCGAAGAGGATGAGAAGCCCAAAAGGGCAGGGAAAGGGGCACAGAACAGTTCTAAGGCCACTGCCTCCACAGAGAAAGTAAAAACATCCACACCAGCAGCAAACAGCCTGAAGTCTAAGCCAGCTGGTGGGAGCAGCACCAGCAGTGAAAGCAGCTCTGAAGAAAAGACCGGAAAAGTCAATGGAGGTATTAACTACAGTGTGGGAAGTGGGTCTGTCAGGCAATGTCACTGAGCTAAGCGTGAATGGGAGTCTTTCCTAAACAATATTCTTAGTAGTCTCTATGTGCTACCAGATGATGCCATCTGGTGCTGTACTGAGAGGGAAGGGCTAGTTTTTAATTTGGTGTGATCCTTTTTGTCTGTATTGCATATTTGCTGGCAATGGAATTTGTGGTAAGATGAAGTACATTTCTGTACAGTTATTGCCAGTTGCCGTCTGTGCATGCACAAGATTGTTAGTGACAGCAAGGCAGACTGCTGGAGGACCTTGTCTATGTTGAGTGGGACACCACAGATGATGCCCCAATGCACGATCTCAATCTATCCCTCCTGGAGGAAAATTACTTTGAATGCACTAGCGATCTGTGCAAGTGTATACTGTGTGATTCCAAGATCTGGCAAATTTTAATCAACAGAGCTTTCGCAAGTGCACTAAACAATACAGAGGTACCCTATACCACAAAATTGTCTTTATCCATTAGAATAGGATGGCAAAATCCTTGCTGACCCAGAATGGCTATTAGTGTCTGTTACAGCAGTCTGTTTTCTGGGTGAGGTAATGCAGGGACTGATTCTCACACCTGTGTCAACACTGGGTTTGCATTCTGGGGGAGAGATGCCATTACCTTTCCTAACACTGCAGCTACTCTCTTTGAAGTTTTACTGCTGTACATCTAACAGGCACAATCGGGAAGAAACAGAAGAGGGAAGATGTTCAGGAGCCAGAGACACCACACAGTAAAAAGGCAAAGATCAAAGCTAAAACACCACACACAGTTCCCAAGGTGAAACGGGTGAGTGAAGGTGAACTGTGGTGACTGGCAGGGGGGGGCCTCTGTGCCTCCTGAACAAGTAGGCTTGTTTGGGGTTTTTCGGGGAGGTTGGGCCCACAGGATTATTTGTATTTTTGCTCCCTCTTCAAGCACTTGAACCTTGTCAGGAGAACCTTAGGGAGTGCACATACCTGCATAACATTATTCTGGCAAAGGTTGGTTGGATATGCTTGCACAGGAGCATCCTTCAGCTGCCTGATCTGAAGAAGGGAAAGAATTACGAGTCTGAGAAACACTTAAACATTGAGGTGACGTGAACAGGGCTCTGTATTTGCAGGGCAAGGAGGGAAGGAAGTTGTCACTAAGGGAATATCATGTGCATGTATGTGCTTACTGTATCTCGTTTTCTTTAACAGCCAGCCTCTCCATTCCGCCGCGTAAGGGAAGAAGAGATCGAGCTGGATGCCCGCGTTGCTGATAACTCGTTTGAGGCAAAGGTAGGGGCTAGGTAGTGCCCAGAGTGGTATTTGCCTCTGCAAATAGACGTCGGCAGAGCAGCCTTGGTGTGCTTGTGGGCAGTCTTTTTGTGGGAACTTTTTCCACCAGGAGGTGCTGTTAGGAAGTTTGTGAGCACTGGCAGGAGGTGCGTGGGAGAGTGATATCCGCTCCAGTGTTAATGTACTGGTGTTTGTTGGGTAGGATGAAGTGCAGAGCATTGCCTTTACTCTCCTGGGTACTGACCTGAATTTCTTTTTCCTCTTCCCCTTCATCCCTCACAGAAAGGAGCAGCTGGTGATTGGGGTGAGAAGGCTAACAATATCCTGAAATTCACTAAAGGCAAATCTTTCCGCCATGAGAAGACAAAGAAAAAACGAGGCAGCTACCGTGGGGGCACTATATCGACCCAAGTCAATTCCGTCAAGTTTGAAAGTGACTGAGAGTGTTTCCTTGGGAATTCATAAACCATCTGCTCACCAGAATGGCTTGGATGGGCACGTGGACATTATGGATGTCAAGCCTGCCTGGAATGCTGCTTGCCCTAGCCCATTGTGGGGCAGGCAGCTCCAGTGTGGGGATGTGGGAGAATGGTTGGATGTTTCCCCCTTTTATTTCTATTTCCGGTTTTTAGGCCCCTAATTTGGAACCGTCCTTGAGCTGGTGTTACTGGCACCACTAGGGTGACCTCCAAGACTTAAATTTTCTACAGTCTTATTTTAAAAGGCTGGCAGTGATTTTTTTCATTTCAGTTTCCTGGCCATCTGGTAGAAGAAAGAGAAATCGTTCTCCTTTATCTTATCCTCCCACTTCTTTTTCAGCCAGTTCAACTCAGATACCTGTGAAATAGCAAGTATTGTAGCTTGCCTTTGGCTAGTTACTGTAAGAGCAACGACTGATTTGAACCCTCTGGCTGTAGTCCCCACCCCCACCTAACATTTCAAGTTAACTGTTGCAGTGTGACAGGGTTCTTTTCTATTTCCTTCTTTTATGGTTTCACCTTGCAAAAAATTCCTACCTTTGTCTTCCTTCCACTCCTGTTGAGGCTGATAACCAGAGTACTTGGAGAACCAGACTCTAAGTACACCTTAATAGTTGAGTAACTATTGCTTGCAGTTGCAAGTTGGGGGCTATTGTCAGAAAGATGAAGGTACTACTGTGGCACTCTTGATAACACTTTCATTGGGAACGTAGCTGGGGAGCAGAGATGTGCAGGAACTCTTGACTGCATGGAGGTTGTGATGTTTGGCTCAGTGGGAAGTGGGAATGGGTAAAGAGGCAGAGGAGATAAAAGACCTTTTTTTTTTACCCAGCTCTGCTTGTTGTTGTGTTTTTGTTTCAGAGGCTCTGACTGCAGTGTGGCATTACTCCTTGTTCTCTGAACATAAAACGTGCCAGCTTATGCTTACTCCCAGCAGTGTGCCGTGTGGCTTGTTAGGACTTGACATGAATGTATCATTAATGCCTTAAATTTCTTTTCTGGGTCAGATCACTTGCTCTTTGAGCTGTTTTCCATCTGTTAAATCCCTCTCAAGAAGTAAAATGCTGGATTCCCCACAGCACTGAGGCAAGTAAAGCCTGGTGCAATAAGGCTTGAAGCGTTAGCTACAAATACATGTTCGGTATGGGGACACTCAAACAAGTTCAGTAACTTGCAGCCTAAACTGCGACTTCATGAGCAACTGAGTTAATATAATGGCTTGCTGCTGTTGAGAGGAAGGCTTGCTTCCCTTCCAGTTGTGTGACTGCCTCATTTCTGGCATAACTCACATCTGGTAGAAAATGATTCCCCCCACTACTTTTTTTCCTCTGTTAGGTGGGTTAAGTTAATTTTGGTTTGTGGTGCATTCTGTTGAGCCCATAGCCGGTATGAATTGAACAGCGGTGGTGCATGTTTGGGAAACGGGGTAGTGGGCTGTGAGAACTCCGCACCCCATCTCATGAAACTCTCAGTCACCAAGAGAGGTTATGCAGGGCCTGATTTCCATGTTTCCATTCCCTCCCCGAAGGGTGACAATGAGAAGAACCCTGTTATTACAGGAAGCTACATTTGTGTGCAAAGCAGTGTCGCCTAATTGAGGGTTGGACAAGACTTGATGAGCCACCTCCATATATGTGAGCTGCAGCTTGTTCCAGTGAGCTTTTTTTCAGGACTTTCCCTCTGGCTTGCACAATTAGTCTGGTGCCTGGATTCTAGGCTGCAGTGTTAAGGGGCCCAGGAGACCACGGTTATTGCAAGGTTAGGGGCTATTGCATTAAAGGTTAGAGGCCAAAGGGTGGTGGGAAGAGAGTATTTTCTGCTTGGGGATTTGAACATCATCTTGCTTGTGACTTGTCATTTGCCCTCTTTTTTTTTTTTTCCCCCCATTTATCAGAAACTTACATTTGTAACTCTTAACCCCCAAAACATAAAAGTTTTTAAAAAGTTTATTTTAAGTGTGAGCATACAAATGGCTCGGGAAATAAAGACTGCTGCCTTTGTAATCTGAGTGGATCTGATTGTTAAAGGTATGGAATAGCAGGTGGGAAAAGGGAGGGTATCAGTGCGGGGGGTAACGTAGCACTTGTGCGCAAGTGTCTCTTGAATGGGTAAGTCTGGCTACATCTATTTACGACTAATTCCTGTCTACTTAGTTACACGCTCATGTGCATGTAACAGGCCTTCCGAACTGAAAGGTGGCCTGTGCAGCTGGCTGTCGAGTGCAAGAAATTTGGAGAAAACGAGTGGAAGAATATTTACTGATACCAATCCAAACAGGCTGCTTGAGTCCCTTCATACCAGAATACCTCGTTAGGTCTCCTCCAGTATTGCTACCACATTAGCTGTGTGGCAACTGGCAATGCAACTTAAGTAGCACCAGCCTATGGGAATAAGAAACAATAGGCATAACTGAAAAATTCTGTACGTGCCTGCTCAAAACAAGTAATTTGTGTCCCCTGTGATACCTTCCTGCTCTGTGACCATGTGTACAGGGCGAAGAAACTTACTAATAGGTAGGGCCTGGGGAAGGTCTTGTGTGCTGTAATGCTTATTTTTACCCCTTGCGCTACACCTCTGTGGAAAGGTTGCCCAGAATCGCCGGGTGGATTGGGCTGTGAGTCGCTCCGTAACCAACGCTGTCTGCCTCAGCCTTCCACCTCGAACCTCATGTTGTAGGAGACGGTGTAGCGCTGACTGAGCAAGTGCAACAAGTGCTGGGGGAGGGAAATGCTTTGTGAGACTCAAAGCTACGGGATCTCCCGTGTGACTGGCGCTTCGGGGAAAAACTCCCTTCACAAGCCTTTGCAGCCGCTCGGCAGCCTTAACCTACATCTCTGCTGCTGTCCCGGTGTGAGGGAAACGCCTCGTGGAGCGCTTAGGCCGGGTTTCCCTGCTGCAATTCCAGCCGCGGTTACTGCTGGAACGGGACTAACCGGACACCCCCCCCCGGGCGTGTGCCGTACCCGTGTGGGTGCCCTGGGACGCTCCGCACCGCCCTTTCCCTTCTGCTGTCCCCACCAACGCGTGCGCAGCCCCCCCGTTCCCCTCCTCTC
>VZSZ01007066.1:54016-97496 GCA_013398815.1 Ibidorhyncha struthersii | reverse complement strand
GGGGCCCAGCCCTGCCGGGGCCGCGCCCTCGGGGCACCGGGAGCGCTGCCGGGGGGCGCCGGGGCTGCCGGGCTCTCACGGGTCACACTCAGGGTGCGACGTTCACGGGCGCTGTACAAAGCCCCGGAGGTATTGAGTGGCGCGTTGCAGTAGCAACTTGTCGGATTTTGTTTTGTTTTGTTTTGTTTTATTTTATTTTATTCTTAAATTTCATTGCAATTCATTGCATTTCGTTTGTCCTGGCATCATTCAGCATGTAGTCACTCGAGTGACATTCCCGACATAAAAAATACCTCCCCCTGTAAATATTCATGTATCATATCCGTTAAAGGAGAAAGCAGCACAAATAATGAAAAATTAGAAATAAGTTAATACCCGCTGGTTGAAGAGATGAGAGTAAAGAAGCCTCTGTTTTCTTGTTTACTGTTTCTTTATTGTAGCAAAATACTTCTTAACTAGGTAAATCACGACCCATTGCATACATTCACTTTAATTTTGCTAGTAGATGTGTGTATGCTGTTTGCAGAACTCCAGTTGGCAGGATGCCCACACTGCAGTGCGTGATTGGCCAAGTGTGTTTTACTTATTTTATGTAAAAATAAATGCACTTGATAGTTGTCATTTGGCTCAAGAGCAACCATGTAAGTATTGATTTCAATCATTGGGTGTTTTATTTATGTTATCATATACTGAAACATAAATGGAAATGCTTCTGTTGTGTGTGCCACAGCGTGCCAATTCTTATGCAATTACTCAAGATCTTTTTGAAAGTTTTGTGTGTTTTGTTTTGTTTTAAAGTAACTGCAGTAATATGGCATGGAAGAAACACTATCAGAGGAGATGGGAATTCGATTATGCACAGTGAAACACATATACATCACTTTGTAGAATCTCACCTAAATTGCAAAAATGCTATTTCAGGACATATACAGATTTTTTTTCAATACATGTATAAGGAAGCAAGAAAGCAAACTGAGACAGTGAGTGCAGTTAAACTACATAAACCAGTATAACAAATAAAGCTTGGTATGAGAGACGCTTTTGCATGAATCCTAGAATTATTTCTTTGTTAAAGTTGCCCAAATGACTTCATAGACCAAAGTCTGTCCTTTATTTTTTCCCAACAATATCTGCTGTTTCCTCTCTCCACAAGTCTTTCTCTCCAAAACCTGCAGTGAGTTCTCAGTGAGAATATCTGCTTTATTGATGTAAACCAAATACCACTGTATTGGACAAAAGATGCAAAGCTGACCAACTGCTTGTAATATTCATGCCAATACAATACTCCAGTTCTTGTGCAAACTGATCTTCCTATGCAGAAGGTGGACTTGGTTTGGCAACTTGGATTTTGAGTTACGGAAACCGGAGGAATGCTACCCTTCTTTCACTGCATAGTACCATATTTTCAAATTGTTTGCTCCGTTCTCCTTTACCTGCAAAGAATTATCCATTTCCCTGCCTCTGTCTCCACAGCAGTTTTATGGAAAAGCATTGGGAGAGACCAGTATCCATCATAAATGGCTTTCTTGACTGGCTTCAGCTCTGAAGAATCAAATGTACAAAATCAAGGCTGGCTTATTTAAACTCCTCCCCGGGGAGCAGTTCCACAGCTTTACCCAGCTTGCAGTTCCTAGGGCATAAATTAATTCAGGCTGAATTAACTGCGCATTTTCTTGAGCTGTATTAACATGGACACAGCCATTGTGGGATGTGTGGCAGCATGATCCCACACATAAAGAAACATTTTGGCCATTTACTCCATCAGGGGACTTACGCTAACCTGTGTATAGCAAAAATGATTGCCGTGGAAAAGGATGCCCGGAGGTCCTATGTAGCCTGTCCCATAGTTCTACACTGAAATGTGAGAATGTGAATGTCAACTGGTTGCACCCTAAAATCATAAGCAAGAGCCATAAAATAGGATAGTCAACTAGCATCTATGGGAAAGTAGAGGAAGGTCTGGATTTGGTAACATTTTAGGACTCCTCGGGGGCAGCAGCTGTTCAGTATTTTGGAGAGTGGTTGGTCCTCCCAGCAGCTGGTCTAAGCTTCTGCTGCCGCTTCAAGCTTTTCAAGGGTGAATCTCCCTGCTGAGCAGATTTAAGGGAATGACATCAGGAAGGTCACTTAGCTCACCATGTGCCTTCCCTTCTGTTGTCACGTTTACTCAGTTCTCAGCGTAACTACTGGTGAGACGAGGAAGAATCAGATCTAATTCATTCCTCCTCCACCCCTCCCCAGCCAACAAGGCAGCTGCCAAAGTATTTCTGCAGTGCACGTGGTTTCAGTTTTACTCCTTTTTCGGTAGTGACTTAAAGTGGGATGATTGGGAGGGAATCTAGCACCTGACCTTTCCTTCGGTTCTTCCAAAAGAGAGAGATCCTCTCTTCCATCCCAGCAATTTCACAGCTGGATCAGGTGGCTTTCCTATTACGCACCGAACAAACAATCCTCTTCCCCCTTTCAGGATCAATATCAAGGATCACCATCCATGCTGTGCTAGAAATCCTTTAAATTTTTTTTTTTAACATTACCCTTAGAGGTAGCTGGAACTTCAGCCTCCGCAGACACCTCTCCTCAGCCTTTGCAGGGCATTTCCTTTTGCTGAAGAAACTGATCAGATGTGAAGATTTTTCTTGTGATTAAATGGGATTTCTGTGTCCCCCAACACTGAGTCTTCAGCTGTGAAACCTATGAGATCTACAAACACACACATATATATCTACATCTATATATCCACACTCAAGCTGTTGTCCTAAGAGAACAGCAGAGTTGGACTGGAATAGCTGACTGGAAAATCTGCTGTATTAACTTGAAAGACAACGGAGAGCAGACATAATATGATCAAATTCTAAAACTAAAGCAAGTAAAGGGCTGAGCCCAGCAAAGACTTTGGCAGGTGTTTAGCTGTAATTTCGCCATTTATTGCTTACAGCCTTCTTCAAAGCCAGGAGTGTCTCTGACCTTGTGCCTATAATAAAGGCTATGTGTGATGGGCTTCTAGAAGTAACTCATGTAATTTCTCTTGGACTATATAATAAAATGGCACATATCTGGAAATATTACAGTCACCTCATACTAAAAAAATAAATCTGGCATTCATGATCACTGAAAATGACCAAATGATTTTCTCATTGTAATGTTTTTCTCATTATAAATATGGTTTTAAATAAAAGGGCTTCATCTTGTTTCCAACTTTTTATTTATTTTTATTTTGAACTATAAAGCAAATGCCATTATTTAAATAATGTGTTTCAATTGGGAAAGAAAAAAAACCACCAAAGCCCAAAATCATAGGAGGAAGAAAAATTTTAACTATTTCTGCTGGCATAGTACTGGCAAATACAGATATCTCACAATCATAATGGAGATTAGCAGAGCTGGGTGTGCATATTTGTTATGGATCAAAGATAGGATATAGTGATTAGAAGAATGACAATGCTTTCAACACTCACAAAGGGATTGAATGTGTGATTTATAATACTAATTCCACAAAACCTTTCTATGGCTGCTTACTGCACAAGGGATTCAATATGGATTGATCACTGCAAAAAAAAAAAAAGCAAAAGTATTTCCTTCAGCTCAGCTGGATCAAACCCTAGCAACTAACCAAAAAGCTTTTCAGTATCGGCAGTTTCTGATTTAAGAGGTGATTTCCCCCCCCGACCTGTTTACTCCACTCTTCTGCTACAGATTACCGTCCCCACAGTGTAACTGTCAGAGAAGTTTGGGTGCTACATTCCCAGTGGCCATACTTCACAGTTCAGTATTTTAGCTTATAATTAATTGATTTCCTTTGAGTATTTATGGCCATTTTATAAATATACGTGGCAGAAATACTAAAACAAAGATGCTGCTGCAAAGAGCAAACAGTAGCCTGTAGCCTGAGGATACATACCTCTGATTTTCTATTTACTAGCAGTCAGAAGCACAGACCCAGTTATGAATCTGCCACTGGTTCTACTAGGGGACTTTGGAAAGTCACTCAAACTCTCTTTGTTCTAGCTCCTGGTCTCTAAACTGCGATAATGCTACTTGGGCATCATGGGGAAACTGTGTTTGGAAATACTCCGTTATCCTTGCTAGAACTATTGCATTGGTGAGTACTTCCATTTTGAGGTAGACTAGACTAGTGCTTTGGCTGCGGCACACCAAAAGGAGAATCCTCCAGCAGCATCCTCCAGCAGGGCTTGGGGGGCTTTGGACTAGTTCATGTGAAAAGAGTTTCACAGCCAGCTGGAAATGGATACCAAAACGAGGCTTAGCATCCAGTGACAAACTAGATGTAAGCCACAGAAGAACTAGCAAAGTAGTTATGCTCTTACTTTCCTTTTTCCTTTAAGTAATTGCTGTTCAGCTTTCCAAGGACTCTTTCTGGCATTTGCTGGAGAGCTCATACCAGGCTGTACGTATTTCACGTGCACCGCGCTGTCCTGATTCCTGATTACCTAGGTGAAGGCGGCTATCAGAGAGCACCGCTAAGTCCTCCTGACTGTGCTCCCAAAGCCTATGGGGCACTATGTGCATCTCAGTCTCATTCCAGCATGAACTTGGATGAGGGCAATAATGTGCACTGGGGGTGGGACTTCCTACATGGTGTGGACTCAGCCTGTTTAGGAGAAAAGAATCTCCATTTTTGACTTTCTCCAACCGAACAATTTTTTAAATGATCACTTTTCTTTTTAAAAAGAAAAAAACCCTTCCTTGTAGCATTAATAGAACAATAACGCAGATGATACAATTTATGCGATATTAGAAAGCTTAGTGATCTGGTGAGGCCTAATTAAGAAAAATAATGATGTGTACCCAAGCACTGAACTTGCACAAGGTTCTCCAAATCTAGATCCATTTGTTAAGTATAAGGATTCATCTACTGATTAAATTTTGGACTTCGCAAGCTACAGAGATAGGGTTTAACCTGTTTAACTAAATACTTAATAAAAAAAACACCTTCAGGCTTCAAGCATCACTGTGATCATTAAGAGAGGGGCATGTGCTAATAATACCTGGGGAAAGGGGAAAAAGCCTTCACTGTTTTCCTGCATATCAGAGACAAGAATCTTGGCAGCTGTCATCTCTGGAGCTCAAGCTGAGGATCTAGAGGATATATTGGCAACACTCACTTCTGGAATGACTGCTAAGCAATGTGTGGGGCTTAGCAGAGGAAAAATATAGCATTTGGGATTTAACTTGACATCAGCTCCCCTTGGGTGCTTACTCCCTTTCCTTACAAGACCAGGAGTCTAAATGCCGTAAAACAGGAGACATTTATGAACCAAGGCTGGAACCTTTCTTGCAACCTAACTCCATTCTCCAGGAGCCAGCCCATGGTTTGCTGCAAGCAGACCTGGCAGACAACAGGCACTGTAAGGTAACACAGCACACTCATTTTCCATTTTACCACAACTGTTAACCTAAAGAGGAAGCCCACGTCTAAGGATTTTTCCTTCTTCCTAAGATTTTTTTGATGCAAATACTTCTTGCCATTCAGCGGCTTCTCCCTGGAACTTCCTGATGCGAATACCTCTTCACATGCAGGGTCTTTTCTTCCACATCCCACTGTGATTCCTGCAGAGAGGAACTGTTCTGGGTAAATGAAATTGTTGAGGCTTTACATACTGTTTAGCTAGTTTGAAATGTATCTGTTCTCTAGGCTTACACCTGCATTAAACTGCTAATAGGATTCATCTTCAATGAGGCAATCGAACACTTCATTCCTGTTCTGAATGGCTCTTATGGCCTGGACAGCTAACAGGAATCCTTCAACACAGATCAGCTACTTCATATTCCACCTTCCGCTCCTCCAACTGCTCTGGGATTCCTGCTAGAAAGAGGGAGAAGCAAATCAGACACCAAATAGATCGGCTTCCTAGGGTGTATTACAGGGCTTTAATCAGTTATCTTGCAATCAGAAGAAAACCTGCTATTAATTGGGATGTAATGTGATTGGTAAATGAGTTTTTCATCTTCAACAAGTTTTAAGTTGCATTAGCAAGCTAAAAGGGGGCCATCTATCCCAGTGTAAGAAGCACTGTTTTCAAGAAATACACTAGCTACCCCCTTGAACTCCAGGAATAAATACAATTAGGTAGGAAAAAAAACCTACAAAGCTGTAGCTGAAAGCTACAAAGAAAGGGGAGGATAATAGAAGACGTTTGCCTGTTAGATCAGTGGAGCCTTTCAATCAGTTGAGTGACATATTTGAATCCAATATATGCAGTTAGTCCCTACAGTTCCTTGTTATCACACAGATGTTTGGGGATGCAAACTGAAGGAAAAAAAAAGACTTTATTTTTACCCATAATAAGAGACGTAAGTGGATTACAAACATAATTTTGAGAACTGTTGCAGCCCAGATATTCATGGAAAGTCCAGTGCTTTGAGTTCAGATTATATGTGGGAAACTTTTGTTAGTTTGTTTGGTTGGTTGTTTGGTTGGTTGGTTTTTGTTTTTTGCCTGTGTTCTACACAACCAGCCTTCTTGGGAACCTGGTCAATGTGACCTTGTAGTTTTGTTCTATAGCTACAACCACCTTTATAGATTCACTTTGACTTTTCACATTTTCACTTTATTTATTTATTTATTTATTTATTTATTTGCTAAAGTTTGATAAATTTTGGCACATGTTGTCATCCCTACATCGGTTGGACACTGAAATGGTCATAAATTTTCTTGGTCCACTTTTACTTCATACTTCATGTGTGAAAAGAACAACTGTTAAGATTTAACTTTCACCAGACAGCTGTCAAATATATTTGACACCTCAGTTCTTTGAAGGGCAGGCTAGTAAAACTGAAAGACGGAGTCAGGAGTCCTCCCAGAGAACTGGTTTTGGACTTTTTGCTCATGTTAATACGGCAAAGCCGGTCGCTTTACGGAGTCCGAGGCAGAGTCTATCCTGTTGCAGGCAATCCCTAGTATTGTAAATTAAATCCCGATAACAGAAACTTTATTGACGATGATAAATGAGTCAGACGCGGCTGAGTCGGGCTTTCATCTCCAAACTGACCCCTTGACAATTAGGAAAGTTAGCTTGATGGGAAAAAGACTGCGTCTGTCGTTGCATTTAGGAAGCGGCCGCGTTGCATGGCACACCGACGCCCAGCAATGCCATTCGTGCGTTTGGTTTTCAGGGCAAAACTTTAAGGAGCCCGCGGCTGCGAGCGGAACAAGCTCTGCCCGACACAGGAGAGAAACGACGCTGCAGCGCTTAAAGGACCTCGGCCGTACCGCGGCCTTCAGAAACCCGTGGTTCGGCTTGAACGTTTCTAACAACGCCTGCAGACGACGCTGAAACTTGCCGACACTTCTCATGGAAGCTCGCTCGAGGCGGTGAATTCCCACCAAAGCCCCGCGCGGAAAAGGCTCCAGGCCCCCGTCTCCCACGGGCAGAGTGGGGAGCCCGCGGCTGCTGCCAGACCCAGCCCTCCCCGCCGGCAGGGGGCGCCGGCTGGGGGTGGCGGCCGGGGCGGCCCGCTCTCTCCCCGCGGCGGGAGACTCGTTGCTTGGATACGGAGCGCGTCCTTCCCCCGCCCGCCGGCTTTAAAGGGAGCGGCGGTGGCGGCGGCTTCTCTCGGGGCTGCCGGTCCGGCTCGTCGTCCCCGTCCCCGAGGCCGTCGGCGCCGTGCGGGGGGAGACTGGCAGCCCCCCTCCGCGGGGCCCGTGTCGGTGCGTGGTGGGGACGCCGCCCCGCGCCGCGCCTCTCGGGCTGCGAGGTGCTTTACTGAGGGGAAGGAGGCCCTTTGCTGGAGAGGGAGAATTGGGGCTGGAGGGGTCACTGGGTTTTGTAGGTGGAAAGCTTTTTGTGGTAACTTCGAGAAAGCGCTGAGCTTTATCCNCCCCCCCTTCTTGGGTGTTTCTGTCTAGTTCCCAAAGATCGAAATGGTTTGGTTGTTTCCTGAGGTAAAATGCTAACAGCTATTGCTGGTGCTTAATTATATATGTTCAGCACAGTCTTGTTAAAATCAGTGGGTCCCTTAGCAAAATGAAGTAGTCTTTGCAAGATTGGGTTCTGTGTTGGTATATAAAATACCAAAACTCATTTCTGTTTGAATTTACAGGTTTCATACAGTAGGAGAAAATTGCTAGAAAACATGAGCACTTTGGACTGAGTTACGTGGAAGAACTGAATACGATTACGGATCATGAGACTATATGCAGGGAATCTCAGTGGGATAGTCTGAAGATCAAACAAGCAATAGTTACTGCTCTTAGAAACGTGAGCATTTAGCCCTTATTGGAAGATTTAACACCAGATCAATCGTGTCAGTTTAGAACATTATCCTCTCCAGGGGTCAAAGAGTCCACATAAGCCTGTCATGAATATAAATAAAAATATTCCTAATTAATTCATTGGGTGTTCTGATGTTCACAGAAAGTAAGGGTACCTTCTGAAGTAAGAGACATGAAAAAACAAACCCCTGATCTCAGGGTGATGACTCAGAGAAATAAATCTGTGGAAGAAGACAGTGCTGACAAAAATCAGAGAAGTTGCTCTGAAAAAGTTAACAGAGAAAATGCCACTCATAGTCATGAAAGTACAGTTGTAAAACTGCCAGTAATAGCATCATTTGCAGGTACCACTAAAAAAATTATAATGGTGAAACACCCAGCACCACCTCAGAAGCCAAGTTACTGCAGGTCTAATTTTCGTGTTAATAGCTCCCCTATCTCTTTAGAAAAGACAAAAGCTGTTAGTAAAGCAAAGGATAGAGTGTGTATGTTATTGATGGATCCCCAGAATTTAAAAAGCGATAAAACTGAAGAAATAGATACTGTGATTAAAGATAGCGATGAATTTAGCTCTACAGATTCTGATGCAAATAAAAACATTTCAAGAAAGGGGAAAATAACCAGGGAAAGCTGTAAGAAGAGAAGCAGAGCGATTTCAAAAGCAAAGCAACAAGATTTAGATGTTGAATCGGGAAGAGTGCTGAGAAAAGGAAGCAAGCAGCCAAGTGTGAGGTCTGCTCGAGAACAGTTGGAAGATGCAAGAGACGTGGCTAGACCAGACACTTCAAAAATATACGAGAAGAATTTCCAGCAGAGCAAACCTGAAGAGCCTACTTCCACACCAGCATTGCCTGTGAAAGTGGTTGCAAGGTCTATTGATGAAATAATTGCTTCCCTGCCGTCTACTTCTCCATCTCCCTCAGACCAGACGATCAAAGGACTCCTGGAGAGTGTTCTTGGCCAGAACTACAACATAAAAATGGAAGTAGGTGAACCAGAACAAGAGCAATATTTTTCTCTTGGGTAAATATTACTTTTATAAGAGCTGTATATTTTTTTTCCAGCTCCTACAATGTGTTACAACACAGAAGCCAGACAAAACAGATGCATAAAGACACTAATGTATCATAGAATATTCTTCACTGTTTCTTCTGCCAGTTTTTTATATCCCTTAAAAATGAAAATGAGCCAATATAAAAATATATTAAAACATAAGCTCTTTTGGGGTGTTATTTTTATTATACTGCTTATAGTTTAATACCTCTTTTTCTTTACTCTCCCTTTTTTAAGATGACATAGTCAAGGCTGACAGATGAAAAGAGCATTAAATGCATTTGGGATGTTGTTGGAAGTATTGCTTCTTTTAGTTATTGTCTAGCTTGTGAAGTCTAGATAAGACAAATCCTTTATTGTCACAGTTAGGTAGATTGCGTAAGCAGCTGTAAGAAAGTCTCTTCAATTAATTACAGCAGGAGATATCAGTAATACTAGGCATCGGGTAGATGCTACGGAAAACTTTCTTAGATTTTCATGAGAGGGTTGCTGGTTAATTTGTTAACTAGGCCAGTAACTTACTGTCAGATGGCTCTTTGTCCTCTCAGTCAGACTGATAGTTTTGTCCTAGTTCCAATAGGGCTGAAACTTATGTCACAAAAATCACTATCACACTTGGTATTTGTGCTAGCTCTTGTTAGGGGTGCCATGGAATGAATAGACCGTGGAGGGTGAACTACTCTTCAGCAGCAACTGCTTCTGCCAAGCAAGTATGGAAGACTGATGAAAAGTGTATGAACCTGTGCTTTAGGAGATGATAAAGAACATTGTTTCCCACAACTATCAAAATGCTACCTTTTATGATCATAGAGTATCTCATAGCATGTAAGTGTCGTACCTTACGTTCCCTTAACGTGAGATTGACTGTCTTTTGATTAAATACAAAAGTTAGGAGAAAAAAGAATCCTGAACTAATTTCAGTGTGTAAGTCCATGAGCAGCAGTAGTCTGAGACTGCATTTCCAATAGATTTATCTCCTCTGATTTGATTTTCTTCTGTTCTGTTCTTCTGAGAGATGATTGTGTGGTTGAGGCATTCACAGTGTCTCCCACTCTCTGTATTTTCTGGTGTATTTCAACTGGGGTTGAAATCAGAGAAGACTTTCCTCAGTGTAGCAGCGCTGAGATGTTCCCTCTTCGTTGCCTGACTTGTATTTTAGGAATGTAATAGTTTGGGACGGTTCCCTTTGGTTGAAATTTGCCAGCTGGATAGAAAAATATTTCAGGGCAGATGGGAAGAGGGCTAAAGAAGATCCTGGATCTGGAAAATCATTTATTGTTCAACTTACCCAAAATAATTATTAGTGATTAGTAACATGTGCTGCATTTTCTGTTTTTTCTTATTCTTTTATAAATATGGTTTATGTTATAGGTAAGACCTTAACAGTTTGGCCTCTAGCAAGTCCTAATGTTCTTAATTTGAAGTGAAGAGAACTGATTTTCTGTTGTTTGCAGTGGGAGCTACTGGGTTCTGAGCTTTGAAAATCTGACCTCTGGAGTGCTGTGATGTTTAATTCTTTATTTCTAAAACTTACGTCAATCAGGCTCAAAGTAAAATTAAAATTTGAACTTAGTGATGACTTTCTGGTCCAGTTGTTTGTTGTTTAATTTTTTTTTTTTAGGTATGGACATTAGTGAGGATGAACGACACCCTTGCTGATTACATTTTTTTTTTTTTTTTAAAACAAAAACATTTGCAGCAGGCGTCTTTTGAACTTAAGCGACCTTACAAATAGGATGAAGACTTTAGCCATTCTTTATTATTCTTATGCATGGTTTATTTATGTTACACTGGGCTTCAAGGCTTGCCTTCTCTAATGAAGTAAGAAATGTATTCTTTTAAATGAAACAGAAATACCTAGGAAAAGAACTGAACTACTAAAATGAAAACAAGCTCTCAGAATTAAATGTTTTTCATTTCTTACAAAAAAAAATTATTCTGTTCTCTTTATCTTATTCTTGATCTTGCATTAATACTGCTTAGCATTGATAGCTTATGATATTGCTGTGGGGGCTGAGCGCTGTTTTTCCCCCGGCATCGAAAAGAGCATTATCTGGGGAATGGAATGCCAGCTCGGTGAGACATTAGTACTTAGCCCTGTTTCCTTTGAGGGAAATCAGTTATGAATAATGATTACTACCACACTTTCTGTTAAAAAGTAGAGTCTTTATTATAGGAATAATACAATTTCCAATGCCTGGAGTAATTTTGTTGCCTTGAGGCTTGTTGCTACCCCTGAAGTATATTGAGTTGTTAAGTTATATGTTGGATTTAGTATCCATAGGAGGGTGTTTATATTCATTTCAGAAATGCATTTTCTTGGTATTGAGCTTGATGTTCAGCTTTCTTGGCGATGAACCTGCAGCTCATCATCTATAGTTAGTTATTGTTTTCAGCAGATCAGTTTTTGGTACATCAGATGAGCTCGTGAGGATATTAACTAAATTAACAATATTTTTTTTCTTGAAAAATTTGAATGATTCTATTAAACAAGGACTATACAGTGCACCATACTAGCAGGAAGCCAACATAAAATATACCTTAGTTTTAAAAAAGAATCTCTAGCTCTTGTCAGCTAATCTCAATAGTGAGGCCTTGAGAGTATTTTCTCTGTAGTGCATTAATACTCTCTCAAAAGTGGTTTGATGGAGACTAATTATTGTCAGAGT
The DNA here is from genome assembly GCA_013398815.1 of Ibidorhyncha struthersii. Lineage (NCBI taxonomy): Eukaryota > Metazoa > Chordata > Aves > Charadriiformes > Charadriidae > Ibidorhyncha > Ibidorhyncha struthersii. The sequence goes on along the minus strand of VZSZ01007066.1, from coordinate 85,541 downwards.
TCAAGAAAAGATAGACTTGTATTTGCTTTGTATCTATAAGCAAATATAAACAAGTATTTGCTCATAACTTTACAGTATCTATTTGCTCTATATGTTCTTTATATTTAAGCTGACATGAAAATTATGCAACAGATCATATATTGCTTTCTGATAAAACAGTATTTTTAAGAGGCTTATTGAGAATATTTATTTTTTTTCCCTTTAGGTGTTATTAGGTATATTCTAAGTATCATGGAAATGAGGAAGAGACTTCAATTTATTTCATTTATTTCTCTTTAAGTGGGAAAACCCTAGCTCTTCCAGTTTTCTTATTTCCTGCTTACAGGTGGCTCATGGAATGTTCTTCTCATGGTCTTAGCATCCATTAAAATGTACCAAAATCAAGACCGTGATGCTTTTTATTATGAGTCTGGTATTACATGATTAATTCAGGAAGCACACATTATTGACTATGCTCAGTAAGGTTAATCGTGGCAAAGAATGTGGCACTTGCTGAGCCTCTTAGTCTTCAGAGGTCGACACTACCACATGATTTTTTTTTTTTTTGAATGGTTGACTTGTATTACTTTAGATTTTTTTAAAAAAGGTGTTTTATTTTCATAATGGTGCAAGACACTGCCTAGAGAGAGATGTTGTGTAGATGGTTTGCACATGTGGACTTCTGAAATCTATCTGTTTATTTCTTCAAATTTACCAGTGCGAGTAACAAACTAAAAACAACCCAGTTGTGCAGTTTGTTACATTTTATCAACAATTGTTTTCCAGTTCCTATGATCATTAGGCCAACATCATTTATGCTTGTCTTAAAAACGCTACAGGCTTTATGGGACAAGGACTATCTCTTTACTCTGAAGTCTAACAAACTGGGAGACTAATCCTCATTAGATCAGGAAGCTGCTGTTATAATATGAGGACAAATTGCTTTTAATCAGATAGATTGTAATCTCCCAGAGTTTCAGGCTTTGTCAAAGAGGTACAGGGTGATTAGCTGTGTTTGTGTATAAATAATTTTTATAAAATCACCATGTTAAAAGAATTTTTAAAAATATTTCTGTCTTCACACATCTAGATTGACTTTGTTTTGTCATTTATCATGGTCTTTTCTGCAATGGTGATAAGGACTTTTCTTGTCAAAACAGAGAGGAAAATAATTTATTTTAATAGCATGTAACTATCAAATGAGGAATCAAAGAAATACCAGATGAAAATATTTAAGTAAGATAAATATAGAGGCGATTATTAAAAAAACAAACAAACAAAATCTTGATTTTCTGTATGTCAGGACTCACAATGAGTCATTTCAGCTACAAAAGGTACTGTAGACATACCAAAATGACTGAGAATGTTAAAATGGTTTCTAATGAATTAGCAAGGTGTTTGGGTATGTAGTTTTCTACATCTGCACAAGGAAGGCTATGGCTAATAAAGCTGTTTTTAAAACACACAGTAGAAGTTTCCATCACAAGGTTAAAATATCAGTGCAGGAAATAGCTTCCTCAAGAATGGGCGGAACACCCAAGAACAGATTCCCACAGGAATTAAGAGTTGCCACAATTCTCAACACTTTTATTTCCCAAAGTTAGATCACACCTCTTTGGCCTTGTTTTTGTTAATGCAAACACACAGCCCATAGTACGTATATAGACAGTACACATCGTTTTATGAAAATAACACAATAGCATTGTGCTTACAATTCTCCCATGGGGAGTGGACAAAAGAGAAAACACCACACCCAACAAAGGAAAGCAATCATATAACATGTACAGGTGTCTAAAATGAAATTAAGATAATATTTGCTCATATAATTCTGTTGGCTTTGACAGAATAGGAAAATTAATATGTAAAATTATAATTTACATATTATGCAATAGTTTAGAAATGTAAGTTGATCCAGTCTGGTTGAGTGAAAGGCTTTGTGAAAATTTCTCTCTAATTCCATGAATTGGATAATAACTTGCATGGGGAGAGAATTACAGTCAGCTAAGATGGACTGTAATAATTAATCATCATGTTTGAAAATATGCACATGTTGCAAAGAAGAGGAAGGTTTGGTATAGCTTGAGAAGATAATGCTGACTCTGTTCCTTTTAGTCTGAGTTGTTACTACATTCCTCTATTTTAGTTCCTTGCTCTCATGGTAATGAAAATGTATGTAATATGAAGCTGTCTTTGCTGCCAACGGTAGCTAAATTACGAAGCAAAACACCAACGTGTACAATGTTCTGCAAGGCCATAGCTTTTTATTGCTTGACAGTTTACATTTTTGGGGTACTATATGCATCTATCACATTGTGTTGGCCTGGAGACTTCTTTTTCTTTTTTTTTTTTTTTTCCTTTTCATTTTCTAATATACAAGTAAAAAATGTTACACAGCTCAGAATATGCTTCTTACGTGGTATTAAAGTTAAATGCAAACACCCTGGCTATTAAAAGAAATAATATTCTTAGATTGCTAGGTGGACAATACACACAATGGAATAAAAATTCTACTGTGTGGAAGATTCTTATCTTAAAAGAGCAAATGGACATTTGCAGTTCCAGCAAAGGATTTTTTTCATCACGTGGCAGACTGTTTCTAACACATATTCAACTGACAGCTTGAATGCATTCTTGCATCAACTTGTGGCTCTGAAATATTTTCCCCAGAAATATTTAACATTTCTGTAGCAGTTTTAAAGAACTGTGTTCTAAAATGAAATGTAGTTTAGGTGCGATACTTCTGTTTGTTACTGTTATCTTTAAAACTTGGTTCCTCAAGCCAGTATATGGCACAAAGGGTAAAGTACGTGTGTGCTGAGTTACGTACCTGTACGCTAACCAGGTGCTTAGAAAGCACGCTGTCCTTAAATCTACCATCTGTTTTGAGAGTTATAGCTGTGTTTTATTTCTGCTTTTTTCATATGAATATGCTGTAACGAAAAGGGGACTTGCTGAACCATTCCTTTGATGAGAAAGAATAGTATGTTTGGGAATTAAGAACTTCAAATTTTGTAGTAGCTTTTCTGCCAGTGGAGCAATTATAATTTTCTCGTGTGGAGAAAATGATTAACTGAAAATTGCAGTCAGCTTTTAAACTTCTCTGCTATAAGCAGTTCCATGGAGAAGTTATTTATAGTAGAGAGCTAAGCATGTGTGTAAATCTTTGCAAAAGATGAGCCTAAGATCATTTGTCTCTGAATGTACTTGTCACTTTCAAACTAATTTGTCTAATGAAGGCAGTCCTTGTCAATTTATGCTTATATATTGTTTTGATGTTGTTTTGTTCTGTAAGGTAGTATGAATAATATTTTTTTTTAGCATTCTTGTTTGACACTAGTTTTCTTCTCTTGCTTATACAACAGGCACCAATTGAACATGAGGAAATAAAAACTGAATCTCAAGTCCTGCCAAGTTTTCACCGAGCAAGCCTGTTAACATTCTGCATTATCTAGGAATGTTAAAATAAGTTAATAGTGCTTCTATTTGCTTGCAGAGTTGTTAAGATAGGTAGTTCATATTTTAAACTGATAAAATGGGGAAGGAAATGAAATAGTCCTTGAAAACATTTTGGTACTTCATAAATCACAAGTATACCTTTATTTTTCTCTCTTTCCCTATTGTGTCTCTTGTTCATTCCTTTTCTTACGGGGTTTGATTCTCCAACTGCTCAATATAAAGAATTTTGCTTTTATTAAGTAGCATGCCAACTGGGGCAATGGAATTGTAAGATATTCATCTATATTCATATACATTAGTGCTCATCATTCAATACCTTTCATTCAAACTGTTTTTAAAATTTAAATATTTAAACTTAGATATGTCTGAGGGATTGCTTATTGTTTAGAGGCATTAATGATTTACTTGTTTTAAAGGATCATAGATCTCTTGATATAAATTTCTGATGTATGTTTCTTCTTATATTTTGCAGTTTTTTCTTACAAGTGCAATTTGTAGAAGAAACCGACCAGATCTTTGATAAGAAATCTCTATAAATATTATTATTAGTTGGTGTTAATCATTGTAGGTCCTTTGCCTATTGCTATATTTATTTTTAGAAGTCTCATTAGCTGTTGAGGAAATATTTGGCTTAAGATAAAATTGATACAGTGTTCTATGTGCTTCATAAAATGCAGGGATGATGAAAGAATAATTGCATATAATAAACGCTGTACTGATTTCTTTTTTTTTTTTTCCTTTCCCTCAGAAGACATCAGTAGTTCAGAAAGAATCTCAAGCAGCAGAAAATGAGACTCGGCCTAAAGATGAGCTGTTAACATATAATAAGCAGGTAAGCAGGTTTAGTACTATTATGAGGTAGTATTAGTTTTCGCATTCTTAAGGTTTTGATGCTTTAGAACATACAGAGGTCTGCAAGCTGTTTCCTTACCACCTGCCCTTTTAAAGAAGATTTTCTATAAAACAGGTCTTCATACTGGTCTTGCAGCTTAAGGTTAGAGGAAAAAACAAATTAAGGTTCATTCGGTCAGATGTTGGGCTAGGCTTTTCTTTATGAGATTGGAAAGAAGATTACAAATGAAACAACGTATAAATAGAATCCTGATCTACATTTAACAAGTGGATGCCTTCCTGGAAAATGGCATAATGCTCAGTATCCTTTTGGTTTTTTGATATTTCACACATGACAAAAGCTGTCATTAGGGTATCAACTCTAAAAAGCATAGATTTTTAGTAGAGAACATGTTTCAAGTTTATAGAGACAGTACCACAGAGAATAAATTTGTTGCTAAGACCAAATAATGTCTTTTCCCATATGTTGCCCGTTTCTAGCATTCTGTTATTTCAAGGCTATAACTAGATACCAAAATAAAACCCTAACCCGGTCCCTTCTGCAGCCTTGATGTAAATAATTACTTTGCCTTAAAGTTGTTATATATGCTTATTGTAAAACTGAATAACCCTATTTATTATGTTTAAAATGGTATAATGAGAAGGGCAACCAAGAACGGGATATGTTTCTACTAGGCAGTGTTATGTGCAGATGTACCAGATAGCCTTGACCTAAACTTAAATAAATGAGAAGAACACAAGGTTGGACGGGAAGACAGATGGTAAGAGAGATACAGGTGTTGAAAAGAAGTAGATAAAGGGACCAAAATGAAAAGAGGACGAGCGAGACACATGTGGGATGCTTGTTGATGGCCCAGTATTTGCGAGTATGTTGTTTCAAGGTCTAGTCATCATAAGGCAGAGGTCTAGTCAAAATGAGAAGCCTTCTGAATGTCTAAGGGCCTTGCTTCAGCTGCTTCTTCAGATCCTCTCACTCGCTGTAGTTTGGCCCTGATTGTGTCTTTTCAAGCTGCATGGAGAAATGGATAGCGGAGGTACGTACCTGCCTAGAATTCCAGAGCATTAGCAACCGACTTTCCTGGTCAATTTTGGGATAGCTGAGAAACAAAGGACACAGCTTCCGGTCAGGAGCTAAGGGACAGGGGAGTTCTGGAAGTGAGTCACAGGAAGACAACAGAAACTCATCATCAGTCCTGGCAGTGCATTCTGCAATGGGGTTCCAGCAGACATGAAGTAGAGCCCAATGTGACCTGGTGATGCTGGCCTGAGCAGTTCAGTCGGCAGGCGTTCTTCAACAGCTAAGGAGTCATGTTTCCTAGCAACTTTTTGTGGCAGCAAAATTATTTGTGTTAGATTGGTTAGAGTTCTTCTGTTGAAGACAACGGATGAAAATGGAATTATATTACTTCTTCAAAATTCTGCTGAATTAGAAAAAATCCTGTTTTGAAATTTTCCTTACCATGTTGATCTGTCTGTAGGTCAGAAATGTTTCTAATCATTCAGTAACTGAAATCTCATGTGCCATCTGCACTTGCCTATAATGTTTTATATAATTAATATTAATAATGATGTTTGGAGGTATTTTTAAGAGCATACTCTGCAACATCAGTTGATCTGTTGGTTACTAAACTAAATATGCAAAATGGTGTGTAATGAAAACAGTAAAATGTCACTGATGGTAATTTTTGTAATATTCAAGAATATTGTAAGATGATTTATAACTTCTAAATTATATACTATTTGCCAACAGAAAGTTTCCCAGTTATTTAAACAGTACTGGGGTACTGTGATGGTTTTTAGACAGTTTCATTTTGGGCAGCATGCCAGTTCTGTAATGCACTGGTGGTATTGTTGCAAACCCTCCCCATCAGTGTGTGTTCAGTGATCTTACAACACAAAGTAGTTTGCAAGATTGGGACCTGAAAAGATAACATACATTTGGTTCTATTTAACAAAAGTACTACATAATTTAAATATATTTTTTAACCTGAAAATGCATTCTTTCACTTTTGCACACAGAAAAAATAATGGAGACAAAATTTTAGAAAAAGAGAAATGGTTTTAAAAACCCATATGTATTAGCTAAATGTTCTACTGTATCCTTAGCAGAACTATTTCTATAGAGTAACAGCATACTGTGTATTAGTATTTCTATAGAACACTATTCATTGGCATGTTTTTGTGACATCTTATTTTTTAAATTAATTTGCTTTGCTTTGTGGGCTGCAGAGCCCATGCAATTTCAAGATAAATTGATTGGTTGTGCAGATGAACTTGCAAATTTGGTTATACACAAAGCAGTGAGATGAAAAAATGAAGATACTTGCTTTAGTTATTGTAATTTTATGTTACATCTGTAACTGAATTACATAAATATTTTGATTAAAAAGTGTGTTAGTTCACTGTTTTTGGTACAAAGAAAATGAAATAAAATGTGAGACTATATACATTTAAAATGTCCATCTAATAGTAAGTGTGTTGGCTCACATTCTCTGATTTTAGGCTTAAAGGAACTCCTCTCTACTTGGTATAGTCTTCATAAGTCATTAGCAATAGTGTGTTGAAGTCCCCCTTCATGATCTGTTCCACATAAAAGATGAGATCATTGAACTTTGGCTTATGATTTTAAAATAATAGCTGCTGTAATTTTAATTTTGGAGGTTTTCATTAGCCATATTGGCATCTAAGATGTCCACTAATGTTGTTGAGTATCTTCTGTTACTTTGGGTATCACTTACATGACATTTCCATACTCAAATTATTTGAGGATCTTGTCATTCCAAAAGCTGGTAATGGTAATGAATCCATTCAGGTTACTTTTTTTCTTTAAATTGGACAAGAGATAATGACAGAAACATTTACCTGGCATTCAGAAGCAGAAATCAGAGTCTTATATTTGGCACATTTTAATGATACATTTTCAGGGCAACACATTACTTTCAAACTTCCTTATTTTTATTAGCCTATTTTCTATATGTAAAATTTTGATTGACTTCCAGTTTCTCTTGTAAACATCAAATATCTGACTTCGGTCCTTCATATTTTTTCATGTATGTGCTGATATAAACAGTGCTGCTGTTTTCAATATGAAACCATTTTAATTTTGAATAAGCCTTTTCAGAAGGTGACTTATTTAGGTATCTCCTACAGTTCTCACTTTTACTTGGTGATTAATATATTTGATTATGAACTATAAAATTCCGTATTTTTTTCATGCAGTGATCTCTTCTAAGAACTTAAATACTGCTGAAGTTATCAGTAGACATAGACATTGTGCCTGGTTGTATTCTGGGCTAAATAAAGCATGTAAGTGGAAAAGAGGAGTAAAATCCTATGCTTTTGTGATTCATCTAACCAGAGATGTGACTGAAAATCTTAATTAGAAAGGCATTTGGTCACAACAATTATATTCTTTGGGTTCCTATAAACTAAGCTAGCCAGCCTTACAGAATTAATTAGCACAGTGTATCAGAAAGAGTTGGGCAAAAAAGTGGACTTTTCATACTGAGAGAGAAATTTTTTTCAAGACAAAGCACTTCAATTTTCCCCAGTGTGTTCTGTTTGTGTCTTTGTTATGCTATGATTATACTTCTTTATTTTCATGAACCTGCTTTGCTCTGTTATGCATGCAAGATTTTAAGTGGAGTTCAGAAGAAGCCTTTTGATTGATGGCACTGCTAGTCTGTTTTGGGAAGATGTTTAGCAGTTTGTACGAAACAGAATTGTGGAATGGTGGAGGTTGAAAGGGATCTCTGGAGGTCATCACAATCTAGAAAAAACAGCACAAGGGTGTAGACTGTGAAGCTGAGTGTTATGAAACAGATGCAGACACTTGGCAGCAATGATGACTTTAGTAGTTCCTTTTCCTTGCTGTTTGCTCTTGCTGCTGGATTACAGTGGGCTGCCCCGGACAAAATTTCTGTGTGGGGATACTCTAGAAAGGGAATCAGAGATCTAGATTAATTTCTGCCTTCCCTCCACACTTTTTTTTTTACTTTTTTTTTTTTTTCCACATGGATCCGTTATCTGATCTATTTTGCAGTATGAAAAACAACTTTTGGCACAACTAAGCAGGTGGTGCTCTGATAAATAGGAATGAGCAGCTGTGGGTGGAAACAGTAGGAATTCCTTACATCTGTATTCCTGCTGAAGTTTCTGTATTTAGTAAACGTAACCTTGAAGATACTTTTCTAAAAATGTCATCCTTTAAACTATGTGTATCTGCTTGAACTTGCTTAAAAATATAATAGAAATTTCAGATGTGTTCACACTCTAATAGTTCTGAATGGTAATTTTATGATTTTGAGTCTCTTTTGATTACTCTCTCTAATATGTTGAAATACACTCATCTTGTACACTATTCAGAAATGCAGTTTAGGTAGGGCCCACTGGAAATTTTGTTTTGTCACACTTTTCTGCTTATTCCGTATCCTGGATAGCTGTGGGCACTGCTGTAATCTGCATAGTGACAGCAGTTCTAACCTACGCTAGTTGAATTGACCTGTGTTTTCTGATGGTCAGAGTTGCTCGTGTGCCATTGCTTCTTGTTATTCTCTAGAGTGGGTGTGAAAATATCCATATAACTTATCAGTTTGTAATGCTGTGTTTATCTGCTGTTCATGAACATTCTAGGCTCCATCCTTGGATGTGCTACAGGTGGAAGGAAAAGCAATATTAAAAATTAAACCAGAGGAAGTTCAGAAAGAGCTACAAGAGAAACATGACTTGCGACAATGTTTGCCTCCTCAGGCTTCAAATGTCAAGTAATTCTTTAATCTTATTTCATTATTATAAGAAAAACACTGAAAATATATCAAATTGTTAGTGCATAGCACAATAGGTAAGTTTGGAGAAGAACTAATCCCATCTCTCCAAAGTTGGATCTGAACACTTGCAATTTCTGATCTAAATGATCAAGTTTAGTTTGGTATCTCTAGTTCTAATTTGCTATTTATCTCCTTGAAATAGTTCTGATTTATGGTTTTTAAAATCCAGAGGGCCTATTCAGTCCTGCTGTATGCAGATGAAACTTCTCGTGACTGCAGCAGAAACTGAAGTTGCTTATGTGGGGGTTGAATTTGTCCATACAATTCCAAGCATAATCTAATCAAAATAATTAAAAACAAACAATGGAAAATACCACAAATTTAATATAAGCAATGCCAGCTGTAAGTCATCATCTTTAAATAGAGAAGATGTATTAAAAATTCATTAACTTGAATTTGTATTACAGTCAGTGCTTGTCTGAAATTCAGGAGATTTTACATGGAGAGCTGTAATTTAAGGATAACTGCTTATTACCTTGCTCTTGTCATAGGTTGTATCTGTCATTCTGTAGTAGGAGGGCAGATTACAAAAGTAGTACTGACTGTGTCCTAATTTAACTGATCCTGTCCATCCCATGTCAAGTGAGACTCTTCAGTTTTATGGTCTTCGCTGCTAATAAGATCTTTATAGATAGCTTTGTTTAGAGGTACCATAGGTTGCTTCTTCACTTCTCTATTGGGGAAAGGGAGAAAAAAAAAGGAGCTTTAATTATTAGCTTTTGTTGTTCTTAGGGTCCTGAAAGGTCTGTTGGATACAGAAGAGAGCCTTTTTATGGCAGGCCTAAAGTTTGTAAATGGATAATACTTTCAATTAAGTAGCTGAGAATAGTCATGGGAAAAGAATGCTTAAGTTTATGAAACAGTCAAATTGGCATTTAAGTGACCCTTTGCATGCCATTGCTTATCTGCATTGCTTAAAGATCATTTGGTTAGCAAGATTATATATTAAAACAAATAGTGTCAACAGACAATGAGTGTTTTACCTTCAATAAATACTTACTGTCAGATTATCAATGGTGCAGAAACTGCACGATTTTCTAAAAAACCCGTATTTAGTGCATTAAGTGAAGGTAATGTGGGCCACACACATAGTATTGTTTTTTCACGTCCCCTTTTTTCAAAGAATGATAAATAGTCTGGTTTAGGAGAGTGTGTGCTGTAAAAACATTCACCTTTACCTGCAGCATGCCCCAAATATTTTAGTTTACATTGATAAAGCATTCAGTTACTTCATTCAATGAAATGATAAACTTCTATACAAGAGCAGTAATGATAATGCAATTAAAATAACATTCAAATTGTTTTTATTTATTTAAATTAAATAAGGTAAACTGCTATAAACATTTATAAAGATTATATTATCTCTATCAAGTTAAAAAAGTAGTGTAAAATATTTCTAATTTTAAATTAATGTGATCTACTTAAAGCACCGATCTCTGATTTCATGCTTCAAAATAGTTACTCATTTCCATTTATGCTTTAAAAGTATTTAATTAATTAAAACCATTATCCTTTGTGTTAAATGGGGTTGCTGTAGGCATGCCTTAAATACTAATCAGTCTCATGTATTGTGTGATTGAGTTGCTTTGCAAAGCAGATGTTTCATTTTTGTGTTTGACTTTTGCATTTTATTTCATAACCTTGACCCTGTTCTCATTCAGGTAAAAATGCCACTGGTTTCAGTAAAGGCTTTGGATTGTAAGATCTGGTGAAACTGTGTTGTTGAAGCATAAAGTAACTAGGCTTTTTTCTATATGTTAAAGTTGTATGGCTTTAAAGAATTATTTCAAGCAGTTTTAATTAAAATAAAAAGACTTATTGACACTTTTCTGTTGGGTCGTCGTGTGCCTATAAACTAGGCACTCAAACTATATTAGTGTAATGGAGGTATATCTGGTATATACTTGATGTGATAATTTCTTGATTGTGAGTCAAATTTCTGTTATATTACACTGATTTTTTTTTTTTTTCCTTTACACATGTTATTTCTGTCTTTTTCGCTGTCATTTTTCAGAAAATGTAAAATATTATTTTTGTAACTTGAATATGTATTGCAGAATAAATGTCTTGTGTTTTGCCTTACTTCATTTTGTAGTTCTTGCTTATTTCCCCTTTAGAATATCTTTTTATAACGTAAGGCGTAGTTCTCAGTAAAACAAAAAAACAAGTTGTTGAAACTGTCATTGTCTCAGGAGAACCTCAGAAAAGTAGTTAAAGCTGAAATCTATTCAGTGTAATTTCAAAGTGGCATTTTAACCATTTTCATTTGGGATTTTCTCTTTAAAATTGGAAGGCACTAATGAACTTTAGTTAAAGGTAGCATATATTTGGGGAGCCATTTCTGAGTTTTTTTATTTCTCAGCCGTTTTCCATGTACTGTTGTTCACGTTGTAACTGTCTGCTTGTTAGACATTTATTAACTTTGTAGCATTCATACAGTAGCCGAAGACTGCTTTTAGAATTTGATCCATGGCCTGTGGAAGTCAATAGACTTTCATCACTTTCAGTACAACTTAGATTGACGGGTTAAATGGTAGAATTTTTTAGTTATTAACTTTTCAAAGATAGTGAAAACCCCAGTGTTTCCTCTAAAATCAAGAGCTGAATTGAAAAGCTAGAGGTTCAAGTGATACATCATAAAACTAATTCAAAGTTTTAAGGGTATTTACAAGGTACTCTGTCATGGGAGAGAATTTGCAGATGAATGTATATGTAACATTTTAACATAACATTTATTCACATACTCAAGCTGTAAACACGCACTGCTTGGTTTAACTTTTCAGTGCAACGAGTGAAAGCTCTGCTTAAGTCGGAAAAGTAAAATTGTGATTACTGCACTTATTTTTTACTTTAAAATTATTACCAGCATTTTAGCTTTACCTGTTTTTCTTTTCTAAATAACACGATCTCTACTTTTAGTAGAAATTACCAGGCACTTTATGCCAAGTATTTGTTAGCAATTTCTATCCTGTGGTCTGATGTATGTCATGATGTAGTATTTGATAAACTATGTACTTTAGCATATAGAAAATGGATATTAAGATTCTTGATTTCTTTGTTTTCCTTTCTAGAGGTCAACATTATCCAGGCATTCATTGTCTATGTACTGCTTTTCCTGGTTTTATATTGCCTCCTTATTTACAACGGGCTTCTAGAGTTTATCATACTTTAGACAGAAGAGGTCACAATATCTTATTTACCGCAGAGGACATGGACAATCAGGAGGAAAAACCAATGTGTTCCAAATATATTTATTTGAAAGAGCAAGCTGAAAGGAAAAGGTATGAACTCATTTTCAGAGTTACTATGATTTAATTAATTTTGTAAGTTTATTAAGTTAAATTAAGTTTTGTAAGATTATATGTAGAGAAATAACTTTCATGGTGTTTCAGTATTTAGTAGTTTCAAAGAAGTGGCAAAGATGTAGATTTGAAAAAAATTGTCTTATTTGGTAGATGTGTTTTAAAAGAATTACCACCAGAGGACTAAAAGGCTTGTATCTTGTTTAGAATGTAAAATGTTTTCTTTGTTTTTAAAAGTAAATTGCGTTTTGTAGACATATTTTAAGTTATATGTCAAAATTTAGGTTATAAATATATGAATTTTTATACTTCATTCTACTCACATGAGAGGTACTATTGAAATAACAAGAAATACTGAGCAAATAGAGTAGGCTTTCTGTGAATGTAAAATTCCGCAATCGTAAAAGGTTTAAAGCGCACACCCACTAGCCCTTTATCACAGAGACAGTCTTACCTCAATCCTGATTCTACAAGCACTTAGGAACAAGCATAACTTTAATTGAGTGGAATTCTGTTGAGCTCAACACATGCACAAAGTTAAGCACATACAGAACTAGGACCTAGATAAACTTGTAGTCAAAAGTATTCCTTGCATATGTAAAAGGTAGTCATGTGATAACTGCAGGATCCCACATCTGTAATGAATGAGGAGCTGAAGTAGAACAAAATGCAGAATAGTCAATTTTTCTGGGGTTGATGCAGCATGTAAAAAGAGATCTGTCAAAAAATTTGTTCTATAAGAAGTAGTGAGGAAATGGAAATGGATTTTGGAATAACTCTACTCAGTTTTATCATGCTATGTTATTACCAGTTTTTATATTTGATGATAATAAATTCCTAAATCTTTGGGTTTTCATTTGCTTTTTTTGGACATGTTTTGCACTCAAATAATGTGCATATGAATGAATATGAAGCATATTCTTTTTTCTTTGCTTATTGCTTTGGTTACATTTTTGCTTTTCTGTGCCTTTCTAGTTTATATACTAATGTCAAAAACCTCAGAATTGGAACCTTAATGTTCTCAAGTTTTTCCTTGATGTTTTTTCAGACTGGCGGTTTGCTACTTGTAGTTTCTGTGTATCACCAGCTCCAGAAATATAAAATTATTGCTTATAAAACCTGTAGTGATCTAAAGAATGGTAGAGTGGTAAATAAGGATAAGGCTAGGTCAGTTTTACAGGGCAATTTGTGTAGCTTGTTAACTTGGGCTCACTTGAAAAACATGCATTTTAGTGCAGCCAAATGCAAGGTCATAAGGATAAGAATAGGGAATTAGGGTCATCCTTTGTAGGAGGGAGATTGTATCCTGAAAAGTAGTAACTCTGAAAGGAGCTTTACAGTCTTGAAAGATAAGCAACAGAAGATGGCTGTGTAATACTCTCTGAACTTTAAATTAAACATGTTTACCTTAAAATAAAGGAGGTGAGACATTAGCAATAATATAGAAAAAACGTTTTGGGATTAGAAATATTATACAAAGCTTTTCTGTTCCAGGTAAGTGCTCTAACAACTGAGGTAGTCGTGTCACCACTTGTTCTCTGTCTTGGCTGCATGACTTTTGCATTCTTTTCTGCTCAACAGCACAACTTCCTGTACCCAGAATGGTCAAATAATCTAATGGTGAGTGAGGTTTGAATCCTCAGATAAGCAATGAATTCTCATTTCCTGGCTCTGTGCTTCAATAATGAATTATCAAAAAGAGGTGGAAATCACCACTTTGCGTTTTTTTCCTGTGTTATAAAAGAAAAAAAAAAATTCACCTTTCCCTGCCCTGAAAGAATGGATGCATCTACCCTTAGAAGAGGGCTTCACGTCTGTATTTGAAATGGAGGGAAATTTTTGCCTGCAGTCCCTGAAAAATTTAAGTTCCAGAGGGGGGCAGCAGGTTTCCTGTTGGATAAATCTGTGATTCTTCTTCCAAATAAAGGTTTGTAGGAATGTTGTACGCTTAATGCACTTAACAGAGTGTTCCAAATACCATTCTAGGGGAGCAAGCAGAAGTGTCAATTCCAGTATGCCATCTCTCTTTTTTGAATACCAGTTCTGTATTAAGACATTTTGAAAGATGAGTATGTTGGTTTTACACAAGAGAGATAGTTGGTTTCAATGTGTTACTTGCATGGTATAGTTTCTGATGCAAGAGGATTTGCTAAATGAAAACATAGCAGAGTTTATGTTGATGTTTCAGTCCAGACAAATTGAGAGTAGCAATAAGACTTCAATGTATAGCAACGAAAGCAGCAGCTTCTGAAATTATCCATTACTTATAGCCTTTAAATCAAAACTAGATTTCTTTCTGAGGTATATCCTGAGCTTCAACCAGTAAATTGTGAGCTTGATGCAGGAATACTGATGAAATTTTATTATCTGTATTATTTAGAAGGTTAGGTTAGTTAATCATGATGCTTCTCTCTGAACTTAAAATATGAATCCATAAATTGCTTTAGAAAAGCTTTCAGTTATTGAATTCTTTTGATGAAGTCAAGATTACCCTGACCATCAAGGATGGCATTATTTCAGGGTACAGGATTAGGCCCTGTTGTTTCCCTTTGTTTTTTGTGAGCTTCTGCTTTTGTCAGGAATTTGGGTAGCATAGGAATATCATTCATGGCCATAATTGGAGTGTTTGCTTTTGATTCAGCAGCATTTTCTGTTTGCTGGACAGAGACAGAGAATATAAGGACTCAATAAGAATAAGGACACTGATCAGCATTGTAAGCAGGGGTTTCAGCATACCAGTAGCTCAGCCATTAACTATTTTGCAGATCATGGTGGAAGAAGGTTTAAGGAAATTCTGAGAATAAATTCATAGCTGTAGTGAGATTTTCTCAGATATGAGAAGCAGCATGAGGGTGGACAAAAAGATGTTCAGAAAGGGAAAAAAACCCCCAACCTTAGGAAGTCAGTGATGGAGTCAGGAGTCACAAAAAAAGTTGTTTTCACTTTGCTGATCTAGAGATGACAAAAAAGGAAAGGCTGTGAAGGCTTTGAAAGCGCAGGAGCATCTTGTATTTGAATGAGCTTCTCTTTTTCTATTACTTCAAAGAACAGGATAACGTTCAAAGCAAGCATCTATGATCTTTGCAGTAGAGCTTTGAATGAATGTGAACAGAACAAGGTGATACTTTTCTAGTCTAAAGAAATGGATGCTGCAGCAAGAAAGATATGAAATCAGATACTTTAGCTTTGTAGAGAGATTAGGAAAAGACTTTAATTTTAGAATGTTTTGAATGATACCTGCGTTCATGTGAATGGTGGGATGCTAGCCATAGTGATGAAGAAAGTAAGTAGTGGGGAGGACATGAAGGCTCAAAAGGGAAGGGTTCGTAAGATCCTTATCTTTCAGCCTTGCTGAGCTAGCTCTGGCAACTTGAGATCCCAAAGAGGAAGATCATCTGATATTTTTGTTGGTGCAGAACAGATGATGAATCGTGCTCTGATTCATTACCATGGAGAGAGAACCTGTATGTGGTCTTTGACTAGAACATTACTAGAAATAGAGTAGAAGAAGAAGAGGAGAGTGTAGGACAGGACTCCTTGAAATGTCCAAGAAGTTGAAGGAGTTAGATGGCAGTGGAACTAGGACAGAAGAATTGTAGAAACTGCGGGAGGATGGGATTTGAAGAAGAGAATGTTATGGTTTTCAAGAAGTGGCCTACAGGTTGAGGAAATTGAGGGTGAGTCTGAGCTTTACGAATCAGTAGAAATTTTTGGGAAGAAATTTTTACATGGAGAACTACATTCCCCAGCGATGAAGAGAATTAAAGTTTAAAAAGAAGCCCATACCAAAATTTCTTGCTGAATTCATTTAATCTCGAAATCTAGAAAACTAAATTCTTTGGAGCACTGCCATCTAGTGGCACGCTTTACCATCACATTCTTTTTTTTTTTTTTTAAACTGGTTGCCTTAAGTGAGCCTTGAAGGTCAAAGGTATAATTTACCTGACACTAATTTAGGTCCGTTGAAGCTGTTCACATTTCATTACTGACCAATTCCCCACATTTAATTTTACAAATACAAATGATCTATGTGGGAGTAAGCATGATTTCTGCGTAGTGGATAGTAAAATTCAAATGATTTTGTCAATTGTTTAAATAGCAATAGATCTATTTTAATTTTTTTCTGTACTAGTTCTGAGCTCTTCCTTGAAAGAGTCTCGTTTGACTGTAACAAAGTCCAAAGAAGCCTACAGTGGTAGGATTTTATGGTAGATCAGATCAAGAAAGCAATAATTTTCTTGCTTTGAAGTCTTGTCGTCTTTATGAAAAATAGCCACAGGCTTAAAAACATATATAACTTTTTGTTCACATCTGCAAAAAATGTCTTGCAGAGCAGGGTGCATCAATTTACCAAGGTGTAAACTTCCCAAGGTCAGTTACAACTCTGTGCAGGGATTGACTGTACTAAGTTTATTTCATCAGGTAGCAAAGGTGCCTTGCTCTTGTTCCCCTGTTTAATCTTGGCGTACTGTGCAGGCATTGGTTATCTGAGAGTTAAAAAACCTACTTTTTTAGACATGAAGACAAGTATTAAGCTAAATATATATTTTATGAAGGTTATATATGGGTAGTCAAACCCGTTCCTGGCAGATATCCTACAAAACTTTTAATGGTATTTGTAGCTTCATGTTGTTTGTTCTGATTCCTTCATGCAGGAATGCCTGCATCTCCCTGAGACATTCTGATTTTTACAGTTTTTTACCAGCAGATAGAAATAGAATATCGTTAAATTAGTATTATTATTACTTGGAGCTTTCCTCTGTGTTGCTTCTCTCTTCCAGAAATGAGAAGTCTGAATGTTGTTTTGCATTAACTCACAGTTGATTGCTTAGTACAAACTCCTTGAAGTGAAAACGATTTATGACAAAAGTGCCCTAAAAGAGGGACAGCTCTTTTTACATTGTTCACTTAAAGCACTTTTAACTGCCAAATACTAAGGAATATTTTGATTGTTTTATACCTCTTTGTATCTTGCATAGCTTCACTTGATATTCGTTTTATATAGACACTCACCTTGAAGAGTCAGAACCACCAAACACTTAGATGTGGAAAAAAAAAAGTAGGAAGGCCAAACACTTGTCAAAAGTTAGGTTTTCAGTTCTTGTTTTTCTTCTCTTTAAGAAATACGTCTTTTGTCAAAAGTTTCACTTGAAGAAAGGAACATTCCAGAAAGAGTTCAAGAACTACTCTCAGATCTATTATCTTTCTCTTGGTGTAAGAACTACAACTTCTGGGCTAGTGCTACATTTTAAGGATTCCTTTTTAATGTCCAAATCTACTTCAGAAGGCATTTGATTTGCTAAATCAAATGGCTGGTTCTCAGTTGTGTTGAGACCCCCTGGTTTACGCAGTATTCTGACAATTTAACTACGTCTTAAAAGGGAAATACATTGCAATTAGCATAAATGAGAATCAAGTCCACTATAGCAGACATATGTCTGACAGTGGAATTGCAATTAATGGAAGTTACACACTTTAGTTCCATGAATGCACAGAGAAACTTCATTATTAATTTAGTGTTTGCATAAAAACTACCCTGAACCTGACTAACACCAGTAGATGTCAGTGTTGGCATATGCCAATGTATTGAGGAAAGTCAAGTGTTTCATGTGTTGTGCATTTTAATTTCGATACATATATGGATAGCTGAATATATGAAATTGAGTGTTTTCTCTTGTTCTTTGGTATATATATTACGTATTTCACCATTTATTGCATTCTGTGCTTGTAATTGCTAGTACAGTAAGAACAACAGAAGTGAGAACTTAAGTAATTATTTACTATAAAACAAGCTACAAGTACAGCAAAAAAATAAATGTAACTTGTACTCTGTTAAATAAAAATATTCATTATAATTCTATATATAAATCCTGTAAAATATCTGTTTAAGTGATAAATGTTAATAGTTGTTGCTATTGATCTCTAAAATAGTTTTACCAGCTTGGTAGTAGTAACAGATCCTTCAAATCTGAATTTCCCTTTAGAGGTGCCAGGAGCAAAGGAAATAGAGGTAGAACAGTTATTACAGGAATTTCTTGATATATATATATATATGCACAGGCATATATAAGCATACTTATAAGTTACTGTGTTGTGTAGAAGTGTTCACTGGTGTTTTGGAAATTGAAACTGTGTTTAAATAGGAAATTGGGATGTATAATTACTTCAAACTACAGCTTTCTAAAGTGAAAAACTCCTTTTGTGAGTTGTTTTCCATAGGCAGATTTATTTTAAAAAGGGCAAACGAAAAATAATCAGAATCCAATTCCCAAGTAATCGTATAAGGTGCTGTTCAAAACCAGCCAGACATTCCTGCTGAAATCAGTTCCCTTTGGCATTTAAGTAGATCTGACTATAAGCATAACACTGGAGTGGTGTATTTGCCATGCATGAAGTTACACAGGTAGTGCATTTCATACTAATTTAGAGCTTAGTGTTATATTTTTCTTGTGACTTCTATAATAAACCCCATGGACCTGATCATTAAAGTTGTCTTAAAATTATTTGGTGTGTGACTACAAAAATTGCAAGTTTGGCACCAGCTTTGCATTGTATATTAGGTCATTTCAATCTGTAGTTTAGAAAACAACAAGTTTTATGCATCATTTATTCCTGATTTGATTTAAATTTTACCTAATTTTCTTTGTCTTTAGCAACCAAGCTATTTCTGTGGTGTTAATATGACCTAATCAGAGTAATTTATTAATTTTTTTATGTTACTGCAGAATTTGTTATGAAGGAGTTCCTATTTCAGCGCAATTCCAGAATAATCAGACAGATGGGATTCACTTTCTTTCCCCTCATACATCAAAAAGTCTAACTGGATGCCAAAAAGCAGCTGAATATTGTCTTAAAAAGCCACAACTGCAACTTTTAGGAGAGAAAGTAAGAAATAATTTTAATAAATGTGTGCTGTATATGCACAATGCTACAAATAAAGACACAAAATCCAGGGGATTTTTTTTTTTTATTGTCATGCAACAGAAGAACAGAACACCTTGGAATTAAAGTTCTGCTGATTTTTCAACATTTGGCAATATGCAATACAAAAATGTGTATGGATTTTTTTCATCAACGGGGAGAGTTGTTCTGAAACCTCCTGTCTCAGTTCTCAGTTCCTTCTCTGATGTAATAAAACATGCTAATGTGCTAATTAATATCAAACAAAAACACTAAAAGAACAAACCAGGTAGTTCATTCAGGCTGTGGAGCCCTATACCTCTTAAGATTTCATTGTATTTGGTGGGATTGTTTTTGACAAAATCATGTTTAGCAGAAGACGTAATTTTATCACCTAATAGTTCAGATTCAGTGCAGACATTTATAAAGTGGGTTTATGTTATTTGATAACTGAATTGTATTGGTTTTGAAGGTTTCCATTTATCCAGAAGCTTTAAAAATGTTTTGGGCTCCAGCTCCACCAAAATTCTCTACTCCAATTTCTTCATTAAAGGAAATTTTATTTCCTACATATGAGGTAAATATTTTAAATGTATTTCTAGTGTTCCCATCTTTTGCAGAAATGTACATCTTTTTCTAATATTATATTTGTTAACTGTAATAGTTGTATTTTATGCTGTTGTCTGATTAACATTTCTGTATATTGTAAGCATGGTATATAAGTCATTGTACAATTTGTAATAATATGTATTGAATAGTATTGTTTAATTTAATTTTCTACAATAATATAGTTTCTGGTAGTAATTATTCTTAATTATCACTTGCTATTGTATTACCTTACTTAATGTCTTTACATTTATGTTGAAAGCTACTTTTGCATAATTTTTCTTCTGCTGTGTTATGCTGGCAGTGATTTCTATTAAAACAGAGAAAAATATTTCTTTTATTTAACAAAGTCCATTTTAGAAAATGCCCATGTTTTTGAGTTTTTAAATGTTTTGAATGTAAAATCTCTGCTGTGATTACATTATTGCAAGAGGTGGGCTGTTCATGTAAAAGGGCATGCGTATTGTATGCCCCTATTTGTAGCACTCTGCACCTTCACATGGCAAAGGTTACAGAGAAACTAGCATTTCACGACCAGTTCATACTGCTGTACAAGTGATAAAGCACACTTATGCATGGATTAATTGATAGCAGGAATAATGCAGGAATAAACCTGACATAGTTCCCCGTCTCCTAGCCTTACTATGACCAAATTGAGAGCTGTGTTCTTGTTACTGTATGGACTACTATGACCTGACATGAATTACCGAAGCTAAAGATAAAAACTTTAGACAATCAGGTAGCAATAATTGGTTTCGTCAGGTCTCTACCCCTTTTGCACCATGTAGTTCTTGATCACATTAAAGAATGTGCTCCATCAGAAGATTAGGATAAGTGGCTTCCGTGATGTTGGTCTTGATCATTATAATCTTTAGCTCAAATAAATAAAGCCTATAAACAATCTGTTACTGTTTCCTATAGCTGACTAAAATAACAGTATTGCACATATTCAAGTATGCAAATATATTAAAATTTCAGAGCAATGTTATTGAGGATGTTGTATTTGAAGACCTTTTCACTGATCATGAAGAAGAGTTAGAAGCTGAGCAAGATGATCGTGGTTTCTATGATTACAAACTGGTGTGTATTATGGTACAATTTTTTTAAAATGTAACACTAAAAATTAAGGTTAGCAAAACAATTGTTTGAAGATCTGGTCTTAAGGCAAAATATTTCTATATAGTTGACTTCAAGAAACAATTTTATGTTAGATATTTGTTTGTTTTTTAATTGGTAGAAAATGTTAAATCACACTTTTTGAAACTTGAGACTGCTTGGAGAGAGTCACTGTGTATTTTAAAGATAATTTTTATTTTGCATTATTATGGCACTAGATGATGATTTACAGGAGGTCCTATGATATAAATAACAGATTTTGAGTAATATGACATATCTCAATGGAGCAGCTTACTGGATGTTCCACTATGCCCAGACATCTAAAAGACTGGAAGAGTCAAGAAGCAGAATAGGGGAAAAGAGATGTTTCCAAACGTGTGATTTTTATTTTTTTTTAATCTAGAATTTCTCTGAATGTAATGTTAAAGGATAGGCAATTCTATGCAGGGGATTTGCAAGTGAAAGATTGAAGCGTGGCTCTAAGCTGCAGTGTGAGTCTTTCCATTTGCAGAATCCTGACTATTTCAAACGTTGCTCTATTTCATGGAGGCTATGTAGGACACAAAAGCTGTAGGCTCCACAGAGAACCTGAAGTGGCCAATGATAGTGTTCAGTTATATGCGTTTACATAAGGTTAGCTATTTCATCTGAGAGGCAGAAGTGGGTAAAAGCTTACCAAAAATGCCATGGGAGATAAGCTGAAAATATTTCTTTACCAGAGAATTTGAGGTACAACTGAGTCTTCTGGTAGCTAAAATACAGCAGAAAGATTGGAACTGGCTGGCAATGTAGGTGAGATCTCAGCCAGAACTGAGGAAAAATAATGCATGTGTGGATGTATTTGCAGCCAGAAATGGACAAACTGAGGCTAGCGCATTATTACAGCTGAGCTCCCAGGTATAATTTAATGTTTGGAGGCACTGTTTTGTATTAAAATTTAGGGCTCCATCTGCAAGTTTGCACTATTAGAGCAGTTAAGATCTGTCAGATAATGTGTTTCCTGTTTGAAAGTGAAACATGCTGGGCAAGACACGCTTGCTTTTGTCCTTGAAAGAAGCTTTTCTAATGTGGCTATCTGAGAATATGCCATTCAAGGGTATGTGACTTGTAGATGACATGAAAGTGGAATAAAATGATAAATTTGATGATGATAAAGGAACACTTGCTGGTTTGAACATTTCTTGCACAAGCGGGCTAGAAATAATGAGAATCTTATTAAATATGTCAAAATGGAAGAATTCTGCTATCAGCTTTGCACATCTCCTACATCCTCTGGCAACAGCAATTTACAGTAGTTATTTTGTGTTTGGCTAAAAACTGTTTGGAATTTTGTGTCATGTTTGACTTCAGGCACAAAGAGGTTATGGCTGTGTATGTAACTATAAGCTGATTTGGAATTGTCCAGCAGAGCTGAAAAGTGCTAGTAGTCCTTTGCCTGCAGGTTGACTGGGCCATTAGGTATAATAATCGGAAATAATAAAGTCTGCAGTTACTAAAATATTGTATTTTATTCTATCTTTATGTGTGGACCTATTGGGAATGTCTCTTTTACTGTTACTGTGGCACAAGTAGGTCTGTCAATAACAATTAGAAACAGATGAAGCACATACAGATTCTGAGGAAGAAGTAATATTCTCATTGGAAATCATGGTTGTGGTGATGTTATGTGGCCATTTTTTTGTCTGGGATTCCCAAGATAGGAATATGTCTGTGACTAATGTCATACATGACACTTCTAAGAAGTGTCCCACTTAAAAAATGTTCATTGGAATGACATCTCCATACATGCAGTAAATTCACTAGGTGATCAACAGTGTGGCATATTCATAGTGTGTTCTGAGACTGGAGCATCTACAGCACATATATAGAGTATGTCCACTGACTCTGCTTGCTCTTCAGCATTAATCTACATGAGTATGTTGAATGTGTTTTGGATTTTTGGACATCTGGCAGTGGAATGGGTTTAAGACATCCAGAAATCCAGACAATTACAGTCCATCCTTCACTCTCACAAAGGTTGGGTTGGTTTTTTTTGGTGAAAATACAGATTTCTTTGGATATTAGCTCTGTTTTTGGCAGTTTTTGCTTTTAAAAGCAGGATCTATCAGACAGCTCTATTTATATTTGTGTCAGACTAATTCAGACTTATTTTGCTTTTTGTTTTATCTATAGACAAAAATTTTACCGAGAAGATGCCAATCCTTGCCCAATTTTTTTGACAGTGAGAGCTCAGAGGTATTATTTTGTATTTACTTGTGTTTGTTCCTGAACTGTGATTTTGTGGAAGAAATTCTTCCACTGAACTGAAATGAACTCAATATTTTCCTATTAGATGCAAAAGTGAGAGTCTCAAAGGTCTTTTTCAAGTGGATTGGTTACATTAAATAGGAGAACATATTGCATTTGGATAGACATAAGTATGAGTAGTCTGTACTCTAGCTAACCTAAAAGGAGTGGAACAACATATCTGTGTAAAGGTTTGTGGTATCATGTCCTTGGATTTCAGACATATCAGGGCATCAGTGTTGTCAAGTTTCCAATCTGTAAAGCGCTATGTCCTTTTATGGCTGTTGAAGTTAGCTGTTTCACAAAATACATAAAGCAGCAATAAATGGTATAAATTTTACACTTGTGCAAAGATGACCTTGATAGCATTATACAAGTAATATTTTATTAACAAATTTGATTTTTAATAATCATTTGAGGTGTATGTATTTATTTAAAACTTCTGGATAGTCCATAAGGACATGCTTAAAACGTTGTGACCATGTTATTTTAAGAATGGACATGAAGCATGGCAGCAGTTCGTATGCAATGACAAAAAGTAATTTAACTACCAGATTTGCAATTTGAACTAACCATTGATGCTCGATTTTTAAAGATATTAATTTCATGTTCAAATACAAGTAGTATTGTTGAATTCAGCTAGCAATTCTTTAGCAAAACTATGCATAGTTCATTAAAAGAACTTAGCAAGTAGCAATTCAGTATTTATGCAATTTACAGTCAAACTGTTTGATTTGGTGATAAATGACAGCTAATGATACTGACATGTAGTGGTAAATGATAGCTTTACATTGAGTTTCATCTTTTTAATAAATCAGTATGAAGCTTAGATTTAAAAAAAAAATCCTAAAGAAACATGGCATGCTTGTGACATTGAGGTTTCTTTTTACCTTTTCAAAACTTCACAGGGTATAGTGCATTACCACAAACAAAGAAAGGTATTTAGTTACTTAAATGGAGTGCTTTAAATTATTATTAAAATAAACTAAAGGCTGATGAAGTGTCTTTCTAATAAATATATAAATTAAATAATTCTAGCAGATGTCTGTAACCAAGCATTGAGAAAGTGCTTCTTTGTGCCTAATTAAAAATTATTCAAAATTATTCAATGCTTCATTTATTTTTTCATTTATTTTATTTATTACTATCGAGCATTTCCCTCTGTAAATTTCAGGCAGCGGACATAAAATTGCGTTTTAATTTCTTTGACAAAAATGTGTTATACCTAGTATTATAGTGCAAGTTAGTGAACTGGAACTAACAAAAAGACTGGGAAGCAATACGTTTGTTATTGCAAATAGTGCTTACTTAATACAATTAATAATACTTAATAACAATTACACACCAGAGGATAACAGTTATTCTTTTGGTTCAGGTGATTCAGGGATAGGGGCACAAAGTACAAGTGCATAATTCCATTCACATATTAACTATGTTTCCGTATAATATAATTGTGCTTCAAACATTATACAGAGTTCTCCTGTCTTTTCTTCTCAGTTCATGAATATATCTCAGTTCATCTCTTTGTAAATGTCACCACCAGTGGCATACATTTTTTTATTTTAAAATTTAACTTTCCTACAAGGACTGGGAATATTTAATTCAAATTTCTTGTGATACTTTTTAGAGAAGATTGATTTTAGCTGTTTATGAGCTTCAAATAAGTTTGAGTTAACGTTTCAGGTCTCTTTGCTTTGACACGTAACCTGAGGTATGCAGATCTTTTTTCCCATTAAATACTGTAATTTTTTTTCCCAACAGTGTAGTTCCCATGTCGCCTTTTTTTCCTTTACAATTTTATGTAAAATAAAATCAAGTCTATTAAAACTAAGGAAATGTGATATATAAATCTTATTTCAAATGAACATCTAAATAAATTAAGTTTCCTTTTATTAACAGACAAGTTTGATTAAAAGATCAGTCTCGGCGCTGGAGATGACTGCTTTCAAAGATGAAACTACGTTAAAAATGTCATCTAATTTCAAAACCAGCATGAAAGAGTTGAAGGTTATGAAGCAACGGATAACTGAGCCAGAGGTTGAGACAGAGACTGGGAAAAGTTCCCCTACCAAGCATCTATTGAATCAAATCTGTGATGATCCTCAGTCAATGCAGACAGACAGACCAGCAGAAAAAATGCCTACTTTGACTGGACAAGAGGATAGTAAGAATGACATTGTTCTTGTGGAGCAACCTCAAAAGGCTGGGATTAAATACACTGATTTCCTGAGAAGAAAGAAAACAAAGAAATCAAAGAAAATAATAAATCCTAGAAAATTAGAAGCTGTGATTAAGAAATTAAGTATAACCCCAAAGATTCTTAAAAGGTGTTTTTTTAATTAGTGTGTATAGCCTTTTTAAGGAATGTGTTTTAATTTGTAGTCGTATTATCTAATTACAGGTTTTATATTTTTAAATATTAAATATTGCTCTAAAATCAAATAATAATAGTTTAGTTATTTGGGAATAATATATTTTTTAATACAAAGGAAGAATACATACTGCTCAGGTATCTTTAGGACATTCAGTATGTACTGCACTTTAAATGGAAATGGTGTTGCTTCATGCAACAACAGAAAAAGTTTTATCTAAGTATAAATGCATGATTAAAATGGTCAAACTTTCTTCTCAAAGACAAGGGGGAAATCCTGAGTTCTTAGGAAACGGAAATCCTGAGTTCTTAGGAAACGGAAATCCTGAGTTCTTAGGAAACGGAAATCCTGAGTTCTTAGGAAACGGAAATGCTAGGCTTGACTAACCTGCTTTGTACCATGAACTTCGTAGATTACATCAAACAAGTAGTTTGCTTTTTACCTTTTGTTTTCCTGTATCACTGTAAATATTTTTCTGGTAAATATTTATTAGTTACTTCAGATATGGGGTACTTCAGAAAATATTCAAGTATATAAAAAAATAATGTTCTTGCTAATTTTTTGATATTTATGAAATACTTATGCTTGAAGTGTGACCTGCAAAAAACCCGCAAATGTTGTCTATTTTTCTGTACAGTCATATATGTTCACATTGTACTTAAACTGATGCGCAGGCGTGGTCCTTCAAGCCAGTTTTCCATTCAGCTTCTCTCTTTTTTTTTTTTTTTTTTCCTGCTTTTGGGCATCTTTCAGTAGATTTTTTTCTTAAGAAAACTGAAGATACTCAAATGGTGTGATATACTGGTATAGTGAGCTGTGACTAAGGGAGAAGATGCCCTCTTTCCAAAGTCATTTTAGACAGGGGTACTGTATGTTCTTTGCTGTCTAAGGCTTTCATATCAGTTTGGCTAAACCAAGGGGATTTCATCTTTGTAGTATTTTGCATGCCATTCCTGCATTAGCCTGCTACATTGTTTATGTAATTTCACCTTTTTTTCTAGTAGGGCCCTTATTATAAAATTTTATAAATATTAGGTACATAGTATTATAAATATATATATAAAACATATTTTCTCTGTATTTCCTTCTCGTATTCCCTTCTGTGTTAGCAAGGCTAGTATTGTTTGTGATAAAGATTAAGCGTTTTTGTTAAAGGCTTTTGTTTCTTTCACTTTGTCTCAGAGCAGATGTTGATATTGAATATTTGTGAAGGCTCTCATCTTGGAAGCTATGAATTGTCCCAGATTATCATTTTGTAAATGTCCTTGTAAATGCAAGTGTTTTTTTTTTTCCCACCTCTGGGTGGTGCTGCTTCTGCTTATATTTTCATGGCCTCTTCCTATTATCATTGGGATCTATCATTGATATAATCATCCATCTAGGATTTATCATCATTTAGGCAGGCTAGTAATTGTCCACTCAGAAGTATTGTTCTTATGTTTAGCATTGTCTTTGTAAACCTAAATTAGAAGCTTTTGGAGGAAATAAGCATGCAACTATGGATAAGTGCCGAACGTTCTGGGGATGTGAATCATTCAGAACAATTTTGCTTACCTGCAGCTTCAATAATGGATTTTGATAAATGTCTGATAAGTTGAAAAGTTATCATTAACAAGAGAGCTGCAATAGGTTTTTTAATAGTTGTTGACTGGCAGATTGCAATTTGATATCATTAATATATCTGGGAACTTTTAGTTAATTTTAATATATTTTTCCTCAGGTCTGTGTCTCTGGGAAGGCTTCCTATTCATGATAAATCCAGTATCAAGGTGTCTTCAGCAACCAAACAGTATCAGAGCCACAGCATCCCTTGTTTGTTAGATTTTGAAAAGTTTGCAGAAGTGAGGGGTGGAATTCCAAAAGAAACTCCTGTTCGCATGTGGGTCCATGGAATATGGAACTGCTGGTTTGATGAAACTTTCCCTTCTCGTGGGACTGCTTCTGAGAAGAAGGATACTAAATTACTAAAAGGAACTGAGGCGGTGGACTCTCGAGAAGCAAATCTACAAATAGAACTAGTTGACTCAATGCAGCCTGTT
Source organism: Ibidorhyncha struthersii (assembly GCA_013398815.1). NCBI lineage: Eukaryota > Metazoa > Chordata > Aves > Charadriiformes > Charadriidae > Ibidorhyncha > Ibidorhyncha struthersii. The sequence continues at coordinate 57,807 of VZSZ01007066.1, read as the reverse complement.
CTTCTTGAAGGTGCAACAGTTAGTATTGAAGATTTAGAAAAAGAAGTAAGACGACTGACTAAGCTAATAGAAAAGGAAGATCATCCTTCAGCTTTTCACTACTGCAGGCGTGGAGCAATACAAAGAAAATTGGGCAAGTTAAAGTCAGCTATGGATGACTTGGAAAAAGTAAGTATAATGTCAATTTTTACTTTTATCAAGTACTTTTTTTTTTTCTTTTTGAGTGTCTGAGTTCTTCAACAAGGAAGAACTAGAAGCAGGAGAGCTGATAACTAGCGAATGCTGCCACCTTTTGCCTTTGTATGACAGCATGATCCAAGTTTAGTCCCGCAGGAATGAGGATGCAGGCTCTTCTAAATTGTGTTTATTTAACCTAGTGTTCTCCAAGCACCATAATGTTTGTTTGGAGAGCCTTGCTCACGATACAACACTCCTAAATGGAGTTGGAGATAGAATAGACAAAAAGGACAGAAAGTCTTTTGCTTCAAGTTTTGCTGCTGGCAAAGCTGACAAATATATTTTTAATGTCTGCGTAGGCATGGTAAGCAAATAAATTGAAAAGTCATGTGTTTCCTGTTTATAATTAAACTACCATTTGACACTGAGATTTTATACAATACTAGTGTTTTTCCATGTATGTTTATTTTTTCAACACTTTTAAGTTCCCTTTGCAGTGCTACAAACCTGCTATTACTTCTGCCCAAGATTCTACACAACTAGAAAGAAACAATCAAAACAGAATAAAAACATTCCCCAAAAAACAGAAATTAAAAGAGTATTTTTAAAGTCTATAATTTAAATGTGGAAGCTGTGAAAGCTTTCAAGGGCATTCTTTAAGCAATGGTATAGTTCTGTACATTTTTGAAACTTGGGTTGTGTGTTGTACGTTTGGTATGGTATTTTCATTGTCATTTAACATCTGTATTACACACAGCTAGTCATAACCAGGTTGAGACCCCAAAGTAGTTCATCCTATGTATAAAGTTGTACAGCAAAAGATGTCCTTCTTTCCTCAATGAACATCTCGGCTCTTAACACAGCATTAGGTGTTTAGAGAAGCAGCTGCTTTGGGGTTCATGATCCAGATCTTTTGTGCTGATATTGCTCTGTGGGAGAACACCACCATCAATCTGCCAGTGTCCCTGAAAACAATCGTAACAGTACATTAAATAATGTACATAGCATTTCTTTTACGAAAATGCAAAGCTTAGTCAGTTGAAATATTTGGAAATATGCAGAGGAACAAAACAATGACTTCATGTTGGTTTCTGCATTCCTTTCAGTTAACAGTCTCAATTTTAAGGAAGCTCACAGTGTGTCCTGCAGTGCAATTCACCCTTCAGCTTTTACTCTGTTTCTAGAATTTGTCTTTCCCAAAATTCAGATTGTCTTAGAGTGAAATTTACTTTTATAACACCATTTCTGTTAATACTTCTCTTGGGGATAAATTTATAATTTTTATTTTTAATGGGACACAGATACCTATTTTATGCACCTGCAATCCGTACCTATTATCTTCCAAACTTCATAAATTATCTGACTGAAAAAATGACTATCTTCATAGAAACTCAATGATTATCTTGTGTCTTTGTTATTCACCCCAGACTTTAGAAACAGACTGTCAAGGGTCTGAAAGGCTAAAAATTCCATACCCTGGCAAAGTGGTTCACTGACCAATGGGCCGACCATTGACTTTTCTCTTTAAGATATATGAACACAATTGTTATGTAGTTTATGGATCCTAGAAATAGTTTATATACCAAAATTTGAGAATTATGGTTGTACCAGAACAGTCTCAGATTTGTATCAGTCTCTATATTTATTTCCATATTGCTGTTAAGTATGTGTTATGCATAATGAACATATATGAAATATCTTATTTGATTGATAATATCTGTCAAGTGATTTTTGTTAGGGAATGTTAAGTACTTTCTATAGGAATCATAACAGCATGGTTTGAAAAGCTGATTCCTTTTTCACAGGGACGGGTTAATTATTTCTTACTTTCAAGTAGAAGAATTCTGACTTCTAGATATAGTTCAGACAACTATTTTAAAGAAATCATCAAACATAGTAATATCCCAGCTGGTTAATATTGTACACTGAATATAGTGGTAGCTTGGACTCTCATTCTGCATATGTGTAAGTACATGATGCTTTTGAATAAACAAGTGACATCAGTAAATGTTTTCAGATTTTCAGGTTAAATAGAAGTTTGTCAGCCTAGGAATTTTCTTAAAAAAATCATTTCAGTGCAAAAACTTTCTCACTTCCTATGTACTGTTGTTAGCAAACTTGAGAATTTCCTTCTGCTATATAAATAGGTTATTTACTTATTATTTTTATAGGCTATAAGCTTAGAACCACTACTGCTTAATGCTTACTGGCATAGACATTTGATTTACCTCTTTCAAGACAGAATTTCTGCTGCTTTGGATGACCTGAATTTTATAACTAAATGGAGCAAAAATAAAGCAGGTAAGTATCTATTGAAGTGTAACTTAACAGTTAATTTTTTATAGTGTTTTTCTCTAGTTGCCTTTGGCCCTAGTTTTGCAAATGTTTTTGTTTTTAACCTTACATCAGTTGTTTCATCCATATTATAAAAAGATTATGAAGCAGACATGAATATTCAACTACCCTGATATCTGCTGGGAAGGCTACACAGCTAGGCATGTACAGTCCAGGAGGTTCCTCCAGTGCATTGAGGATAACTTTTTGACTCAGGTGGTGAAGGAGCCCACAAGAAGAGGTACTGGACCTGATGCTAACAAACAGGGAGGGACTGGTGGACGATGTTAAGGTTGGGGGCAGACTTGGCTGCAGTGATCATAAGAAGATAGAGTTTAGGATTAAGTGCAGTATGCACAAAATGACAAGTAGGGTTGAAACCTTAAACTTCAGGAGGGCTAAATTTGATCTCTTCAAGGAATTGCTTGGAGAAATCCCATGAGAGAGGGCTCTAGAGGGTAGAGGTACTCAAGAGAGCTGGCTGATATTTAAGCATCACTTCAAGCTCAGGATCAGTGCATCCCTAAGAGCAAGAAATCAGGCAGGGAAGCAGGAGACCTGCATGGCTGAGCAGGGACCTTCTGAAAAAGCTCAGGTGGAAAAAGGGAGTTCACAGTATGTGGAAGAAAGGGCTGACCGCTTGGGATAAGTATAAGAATGCTGTCAAGGTATGCAGAGATGAAATGAGGAAAGCCAGGGCAGCCTTGGAATTGAACCTGGCGAGGGATGTCAAGGCCAATAGGAAGGGTTTCTTTAAGTATATAGGAGGCAAAAGGAAAACTAGAGAAAATACGGGCCCACTGTTGAACGAGAGAGGTGCAGTGGTGGAAGGAAAACTAGAGAAAATACGGGCCCACTGTTGAACGAGAGCGGTGCAGTGGTGGCAGATGATGCAGAGAAGGGGGAGTTGCTGAATGCCTTCTTTGCTTCTGTCTTCACTGCTTGGGCCAGCCCTTGGGAGTCCCAGACTTTGCGGGTAACAGAGAAAGTCCAGAGGAAGGCAGACTTTCCCTTGGCTGAAGAAGAAAATGTTAGAGATCAATTAGATAAACTGGATATCCACAAGTCCATGGGGCCTGATGGGATGCACCCACGAGTGCTGAGGGAGCTGGCAGAAGTCATTGCTGGGTCACTCTCCATCATCTTTGAGAGGTCCTGGAGAACAGGTGAGGTGCCTGAGGACTGGAGGAAAGCCAATGTCACTCCAGGCTTCAAAAAGGGCAAGAAGGATGACCTGGGAAACTACAGGCCGGTCAGCCTCACCTCCATCCCTGGAAAGA